>JAPPVO010000826.1:0-21880 GCA_030407325.1 Camellia japonica | reverse complement strand
ATGTTGTAGTGGCAGAGGTTCGACAACATTACCAGATGTCATAAAGGATAGGAGTTCTGGTGTACGAAAAGCCATTGACTATAACAAGAATGGTCAATTGATTGGAAATAATTCAATCAAATGTTCAAGCTATCATGGGGTGTTGGCTTGCACAACGATTCCGATATGCTATAAAGACTGGTTTGAGGTGCCAGCTGAACTGAAAGAAAAATTATGGAGTTGTGTGGAGGTAAGTAAGACACTTAAACATGTATTTAAGTGCAATCAAAATTAAAATTTTATAACATTATATTTTTTGACTACTTAGTTAACATACAAAGTGGATGAAAGAAGTAAGAAAACTGTGTTATCTTCAATTTGTTCAAAATGGAGGACATTCAAGAAAGAACTTACCAAGTACATACGTGAAAACAAGTCCAATCCTGAGATCATATCAAACCCACCAGCAATTTATGGATTCATTGAACAAAGACATTGGGACTCATTTCTTGTAAGGCGACTATCAAAAGAGTTTGAGGTAAAAATAATCAAACTTTAGTTATTTAAAATGTCAGTATTAAATGCTAGACCCATCAAACTTCGTATAGTTCTGTAATAACAGTGGCATGCCCCTTGTAATCTTGTAAATTTTATGTTTTATTTTATGACTTATTCACCTAAAAAAAATATTAAATGCTATACATTTGGATTAATTTTGTGTGTTACATTTTCAAAGATTTTGAGCCAGGTTCAGAAATGGAGACGAAGTCAAAATAAGTATAACCATAGAATTAGTCGAAAGGGCTATGCTCGCTTTCAAGAAGATTATGTAAGTGGTTATAAATTTTATTATTTAATAACAATTTTGATATCATTATTTTGAAAAATTGATGTATGTTTAATTGACAGAAACGTATGACCGGATGTACTGAAGATTTGGACAGAAGCGTTCTATGGAAAAAGGCTCGTCAAAATAAAAATGGAGAATATGATGACAAGACAATTATGGAACAAGCTGCGAGAATTGTAAGATATTTGTGTGTGCTGATTGCATTTATTTTATATTATCTTAACTGTTCATCTTTCTTAAATAGTAATGTAATATTGTAGGATGAGTTGACCAAACAAAAAAGTGATGGGAGTTTAAAGATTGAAGGATGCAATGACATTCTTACTATGGCATTGGGTACTCCTGAATCTTCTAGTCGAGTAAGGGGTGTAGGAAATTCTGTCACACCTAGCACCTACTTTCACTTGCCTAGACGTGGGAATCAGTCACATTGGGAGAAGAAGTGTAATGATCTTGAGGCAGTGGTGGTACAATTGCAAGCTAGGCTTAGTGCAGTGGAACAACAAATACCACATACACCAGAATCTGAACATGTTAGTTCAAACATCTTGAGAAGTGGTTATGAAGGAAATTTTCAGCTTGATTTTCTCTTAACAGAAAACAGAGTGAGAACTAAGGATGACATTCCACCCCAAGCTCTTACCCAAAAGATTATAAAGGTATGTAGCATTTAGAACACCTAAAGTTGTTATATTTTCTAATACTGTTAGTAATTTTGTTAATGCTTTTGTTGTTATCTGTGTGTTTGTTGTAGAGCAAATGTTCAAACACATTGAACAGCGGTGGTAGAGGCAATTTTCAGCATGATTCTTTGTTAGCAGAAAATATGGTGAGAACTAAGGAAGACATTCCACCTCAAGATCCTAAACAAAATAAGAGAAAGGTGTGTAGTTTTTATCTATTGATGTTCTAATTTCTAATATCATTAGTGATATTATTAGAAGTTACATCTTTAACTTTGTGTTATAGGGCAAACCATGTAAACTCGCGATAGGTTCCATTGAAAATATTGTTGCTCATGGTACGGTGTATGAGAGAATTGAACACAATGAAGCCATTCATACGGTGCCATTAGGAGAATCCAATGTACGTGTGTCTGTTGAAGTTGTTATTCAAAAAGATGCCCCTCTTCCTATACCTATCCCAGATGAGATGTTTATTGTTGGAGAAGCAGTGGGATTTTTTGTTGCTTGGCCCAAAAATCTTGTATTGGTCGGTGATGAGGTAAAATATTCAAACTTAGAAACTTTGTTACAATTTCTTAAAGTTAAAGTTGACTTATATTTGTTTATTTTGAAAATTTTAAACTTAGGGAGCTTCAATTAATGTTGAATGTGGAAAATATCAAGAGTCCCTTCAATCTTTTATTTCATTAGTTGAGCATATCAAGTATGATGAAGCCATAGACATTCCACTAGAGAAAGACATATTTGGGGAGGAGATCAATATCCAACTTCAAAGAGTAGACATGGAGTACATATGTCATGTAAAAGAATTATTTGTTACATGTATCATGTTGTACATAAGGTAAGGAAAATTTGCTACATCAATAGTTATTTCTGCAGATTTTATGAATTACGAATTTAATTAAAATTTGTTTATTTTATTAGTCATCTCCATCAAGTGTTGAAGGCTTCCAATTGAAGGAAACAATTTGTATTTGTTAACCCTTGTGTCGTTAGTGGAAAAACTATGGCTGGGGAGAAATCAAAATCAGTGTTGCTTGCAAGAAGATTAGAGGAGGCTATGCTAGAACAATTGGTTTTAATTCCTTATAATATTGGGTAATTATCTAAAACTATTTATTTCATGTGTTCAAATGATAATAAACTTATTAAGCTTACACTTGTGACTTGTTCAATTGTAGGTACCATTGGATATTGTTAGTCATTGATCTAACATTGATGATTGTGTACTTACTTGATCCGATTAATTCTAAAATAAACACAAGCTTTGAAATTGTAATAAACACGTAAGTTTGGCTAGTTCGTACATTGTAAAGCAATTTGAGTTACTCTAAAAATATTTTGACATTTGGAATTTCTTTTATAAAGTGCTTTGAAAATTTATGAAACTACCCAAAGGAGGAGGAGGACCAATCCAGTTTGGAAAGTAGTTCAGGTAATCAATATCATTTTCTCTAATTTTATCATACTTATATTATGCTAATGATTGTTCAGCTTGATCATAACACTTTATATATAGTTTCTAATAATAATGAAAATACTTTTATGTAGTCCCCGCAACAACCTACAAACGTGGAATGTGGGTTTTATGTAATGCGGTATATGAAAGACCTCATTAGAGATCAAAGCATCCTAAGAAAACAAAATGTGAGATAAATTCTAAACTTTTATTACTATTATATTCATGATACTTGTACATCTTCTTCATTATCTAATTGTTTGTAAATAACCTCTTGCAGTTCAATGGAAAAAAGACTTACACGGAAACCGAACTTGATGAAGTGCGAGTTGAATGGATTAATTTCGTACTAAAGAATATGAGTTGAAATCCAATGTAAGTATGATATAACTTCCGTTCTTTAAATTACTAATCAACTATTTCTTTAGTTGGTAAAGAATATATAATCACTTCAAGATTTCATTTTAGATTTGTTGATTCTATGTATATTTGTTTTTATGACTTTAAAATATCTGCTCATACATTGAAGATTTTCATTTTGGATTTATTGATTCTATGTATATGTCATATTTATATATGGTAATCCAAACATTTTATATTAATAACAATCAAAGTTGTTATTTATTTTCTATTGATGCAGGAGATGAAGAGTCAGTGTGATGAGAAAATGTTCGATTTTGTCTTTTGTAAGTCTCTACAAAAATATTAAGTTTATTCATATGCTTCTTGCGATTTCTGAATTAATTTGTGTTTTTATTTTTCAGGTCAGAAATTTCTTGGAGAAATGCAAAATATGGTCAAAGAATTCAACAACTTAGTTTTTTCAAGTTTTTTTTTTATTTTTTAATATATGTAAGCACAGTTAAAAACTTTTTACTAATTCCTTTGTATATACTTTTTGAACATTTAACTTTCATTTATGAAATATATGACGTTATTCCATTCAATATATGGTTGTGATTCAAAATATAGTATATAGTGTGTATTACATTCTTCAAATGCATATAACATGTGATCTTATCTGATTATTAATCACGTGTTTTATTAGATATTAATCACACTTAAAATCTGTGATCTAAATGTTTATTATCACAGGTTTTATTAGTTATTAATCACACTTAAAAAATGTGTGATCTTTATCTATTTTTGTAGTAGTGGCTCTAACAGCTCTAATTTAGGTGTGAGTTTTATTTAATGTAATATTTTGACTTTTTATTTTATTTTATTTTTTTTAATTTTTAATTTTTTACATTTTTTTTTTTTTTTACTAAAACACAATTAGAGCTTTTTAGTTTGAAGAAAAATGCTTGAGAACACTAATTAGTGCTCTCACTAATTAGGTGGCAGTGGGTCTCGCCATGTGATGTTTTGGTCTTGGAGTTATATTTGTTTTTTTTTTTTATTTTATTTATTATATTAATGTTATTAATAGTAGTGTTTTTAGTGGGATGAATCATTGTTGTTAGTTTGATGGGGGTGAATCACTGCTAGTCTGCTTAATGACTCTTGGCTTCCCACTTGCTGCATTGAGTTGACTTTTCTGGTCTTTGAGGCGGCTTCACCTTCACTTCATGTTCCTTTGGATGTGATTGGATTAATAATTTGTGGTCTCTTTATTTATGTTATGTTTGTTTATCGAGGGATGATATGGAATTGCTAATTTGATAAGATTATCAATCGGTTATTATGATGGTATTAGCATATTCATAGAAGATGTGAGACTATGGTTAGGTTTGGTATTTTTTAAAAAGGTTAAAAAATCAAAAAATTATTATTATATTTAAGTCACATTATTTTATTTAAATCATATCACTTCTTTATCACATCACTTTAAACTCAACTTATATTTTATAAAAAGTCAAAAAGTACACTTATTTAAATCATCTCAAACAGCCCCTATTAGTCCACTCTCATAATTTAATGACTAAAAGATCCTTTTATCTCTTATTTTATATAATTGACGAAATTATTTTTATGTGATATGAATTTTTACATAATTTGTACATTTAATCTCAACTAATTAATATTGGGTTCATTTGGGAAGTGGGTTGATTTTTTAGTTTTTTTTTTACTATTTTAGTCTGGGGTTAAAAAATTTCGTTTATGAAGGGCTTTTGGCTTTTTTAACTTTTTAATGTAATGATTATGGGTTGGATGTAATGTTTTGCTTTATTGAGCTAAAAAGCCTATTTTGCTTTTTTGTGACTATTTTAGCCAAAAAACTCAAAACTAAACTTTCCAAACGAGCTCATTATCATACTAGTGTATAAACAAACACACTTTATTTTGTATTTTTAAATTAATATCACTATACTAATAATCTTTTCACTCAATCTTACCGTACTCATAATCTCATCTAATTTTATCTGTCAAACAAATGAGGCCTTAATGCCAAACATATCTAGAGAATAAAAATTAAAAAAAAAAAAAAGAAGAAGGAATAATTGGGAAATAAATCCCGAGAAGAAATCATTTTCCAAAAAACAAAAATGAAGGTATGGCTTGATTTTCATAATCTGTTTTCAAATTTTCTTTAAAAAAAATTAAAAATTAATTTTAAAAAAAACTTATTATTTATATATAATTTTATTTTTTTGAAAGGATAAAAAATAATGTTTAAAATATAAAAAAAATCATTTTGACGTTTATTTTTATCAACTAATTTCTATTTTTTTTTTAAAAAAAAACGATTTTTTTTTCATAAAATCAAACCAAATATGAATGAACTTTTTTATTTCTATTTTGAAAAAAAAAAATTTATTTAATAGTCTTAAAGTATTGCCCCATATCATTTATATTGAGACAAATATTTTATTGTCTCATAAAAAAATATATATATATATATATATATATTGAGACCCATTATTTTAGAAATTCACGTTTTAAAGTATGCTTTTTGTGTGTAGTGTTTTCGTGTTCTGACCTTAGAGCTCCAATTATCAATAGAAGGTGGATCCCTTCTAATTGAGATTTTGAATTGGAGGCTCTGTTTGGGCGCGTAGGACTCACAATGGGTCCATTTTGATAATTTAAATAATTTATTTTGTTTGACACTTTGTGTATTTTATTTACAAAAAAAATTGAGTCAATCTAATAACTGTAATTTGTTCAAATTTTTACTAAAAAAAAAATAACGATTGTATTTTTAAAAATAAACTATACATTATTCTAGTGATGAATGCAATAAATTGAACAAATTATAGTTATCGGATCGATCAATTTTTTTGTATGAATAAAATATACGAAGTACCTAACAACATGAATGATTCAGATTATCAAAATAAACCCGTAATAAGTCCTACAAGTCTAAACAATACCCTTCAATATAAAATTTGGACTAAGAGAAATCCTCTTACTTGTCAATAATCCACGTGATCTATATATATATATATATTTCAAATTTTTGCTTCATCCCAAGTTATTATAAAAAATAAAAAAAAAATGATTAATATATTTTTTGGTTTAACAAATCTTTGAAAGTTGAAAAAATCTTAACCATGCCAAACATTTTATGACTTTTTCGGATTAATAATAAAAAAGTTTTTGCCAAACAGGAATTCCATATGTCACCAATATTTATTTATTTTTTCAACTGCTTTGTGAAACTGTCAATATTAGTTGAACACGTGGATTGGAAATAAATATTGAAGTGTCAATGGTCCCGTAGTATCTTATCACGCCTTCTTGGAATCGGCTTATAAATCAGTTTATTAGTTTATTAATTTATTTGAATCATGTTACTTTCTTTTTAAATTTTTTTATTATTCTTTATTTTATATATTTTTTCATAATAAATTAAAAAGTCAATTTATAAATAGCTTCTCAAATGATTCTTTATATATGTTTTACTAGGTGCTACCCGATCCAATTCACTTGCTTTTAAGTGGTTTTATAAGTAGACAGATATGGAATTTTTTTAAAATCTGTTTATGTTTGGACAGATGACGGATGATGAATGAGAGATTACCTAATCTAATTCAAATGATGTTATATTTTTTTTATGCTTTTACGTTAAAAAAATATACTTTATTTAATAATTTATTTATGAAATATGAAAACTTGAACTTTGAAAAATGAAGAATAAAAAAATTTGAACTCAAATAAGGCTCAAAATAGTAAAAATGTATTTTAAAATAGTTCCAAAAAAAGTATTAAATAGTAATCCCCAAACCACCAAACTGATCTACATTTACTTGCACGGTTCACTCAATCCCATCCGCTAATTAAGTCGATGGATGTGAATTGATTTTTTTTAATTCACCTAAGTTCGGACGAATGACGAATGGAAGGCCACCTGACCCAACCTGATCGACAAGCATACCTATATTTCACGATAGAGGAAAATGATAATAATAAGGGCTAATACTTGATTGGAAATTGACTATTTTACTTGACTTTTTTACTTTTTATGAAAAAATATTCAGAAAAGTAGATAGAGTAATGTGACAATTTATAGTAATTTTTTGACTTTTTACCTAAAATCTTAAGTCCCCAAACGATTATATTAATAAAGGGCTTTGATAGAGACCCCCTCCAATCACCACCCTCACCACCCCCTCCACACACACGTGGCGGGTGGTGATTGGAGGAGAAGGAAAAAAAAAAAAAAAAAAATTTGACCAATGAGAGAGAGAGAGGGGTCAAGGGGGTGGGGGTGGGGGAAATGGGGTTTGGGTCTTTTTCCATTAATAAATTTGAGATCCCAGACTTATTCACCCAAATTTGTTTTTGTGGGTGGTTGTGTGGTGGAAGTTAAATCACTACAAAATATAAGAGTTTTAGAGATCATTTTTTTTTTTTCTCTAAAGGAATAAATTTTTGTTGCAAAAATTATTTAGAGACTAATTTTAGTTGTCGCAAGGACATTCGTTAAAAGGTTGTCCCAAAAAATTTTAAAAATGAGATTTTAGGGACAATTTTTAAAATGTTGCTAATAAATGCACTTTTAAAGACAAAATCACTTGATCCCAAAAGAGTTTATTTTTGAGATAAAACTTTTAGTTCCAAAATGTTAGTAATTTATCATTAAATGTCTAATTTTTTCACTAAAAACAAAATAATAACACTTTTGACGATAAAAATATTTCTCCTTAAAAGGTAATTTTGTTTATAAATTTTTGTCTCTAAAATCTTAATTTCCTGTAGTGAATTTGTGTAGTATGAGATCTATATATAGAATAAATCTGAACCACAAGATAATAATTTTGAATAATTTTTAGATAGTTAAGTCTGAATTCATAATATTGTTAAAAAAATAAATTGTCATATTTTTTACACTAAAATATATATTTTGTATTGTTTATTTTTATGTCTTCTTGTTATTTATATTAATTTTTCTTTTAACTTTATTAAAAGGATTGTTATAATTATATTAAAATTATAAATTTTATTTTATGTTGTATAAATTTCAAAGAGGTCAGTATAACTAACCCTTATATCAACAACCCCATTTAAAGAGAGCGAACATGGTGGAGAGAGTCGAAGATCATGTCCCATATTTATCTTATTTTCTCCACTAGTTTCATGCTTCAAAGCACGCAACTAGATCTGTTCATAGTTTCCACAATCATAAGTTAAAAAGTTGTTTGGAATAATTTAAATAAGTATATTTTTTAATTTTTTATAAAAAATATATGAAAAAATAGAGAGATGATGTGATTTAAAAAAGGTAAAAAAATAAATAAAATGCACTTTTTTAATTCATGCCAAACAAGCTCTAGATATACGTCTCTTATTAATTAACAAAATCTCGTAGTAGACACTCTTTGTCTGTCACTAATCTAATTAAGTAATTTCTATTATCACAATATTAATTTTTTTATTAATTGATAATAACGTCAAGTAGTGTCTAAATTGGGCTTCTAATTATCCTTAGAAGTTAGCATTTCCTAGCAATTGTTTGCCATTTTGATGGCATCTATCTATATATATAGAAAGAAAAAAAAAAAAAAAAAAAAAAAAAAGTTTCTAACTCACAAAGTCTTGTGAAAGTTCCGAATTTCCAATCTAAATTTCATAATTTTTTGATTTTTAAAATTTAAAAAAAATCTTCTATTGGTTAGCTCTTATTCAAGCAAAAAATAAAATAAATAAATAAAAATTAATATCCCTTGATTTATGATTTTTAATTAGAAATTACATCAAATCTAAAAAAAAGATGAAAAGTATATTAATCCAAATTCCCAATCTAAATTTCATAATTTTTTGATTTTTAAAAATTAAAAAAATATTTTATTGGCTAGCTTTCATTTTAAAATTCAAATTTGAGGATCACTAAATATGGAAAACAATCTATTAATTTAAATTTTAAATTGGCACAATATAAATTTAAAATTATAATGATCAATACCATGATTTAGAAGTTTTAAATATAAATTTAAAATTATCATAATTAGCTCATAATTTTTGTATTTAGGAACAATAAGAGTAACGTTGAGATTATTTATATATTTTACAAAAAAATGCTTTTAAGAAGAGATATTATGAGAGGTTCAAAAACCTCATACAAAATCTATATACTATCATAATTGCAAAACGTTGTCATCCTATTAAAATTTAAAGTTGCAAATTATTTTTTTTCCTGATTTTGTATAATTTTTGTTAATATTTGTGACAATATGATTAGTTTATAAATTAATTTTATATTCTTCAAATGAAATTTTAAATTTAGATTCTTCCTTAAATTATGTTATCAGAATAAGATCAATATTTATTCATTAATTTGTGGATCTTTTATTAAATTATAAAATAAAATTTTAAATTTAAATTCTTTTTTAAATTATGTTACTACAATTAGAATGAAATCAATATTCACATGTATCATAATATTATTGGTCTAAACATAATATGTTATTAAATACACGTATTCAAATTACTAATCACTATTAAAAGTTTGTATTTTTATTTTATTTTTTGTCATTTTTTGTTTTAAATTTTATAAAAAAAATTATGTTCTTCTAAACTATAAGGACTTAAATAATAACTTTTTTTAATACAATTTTTTTTTAACAAATAGAAAAATATTAAGAAAATGAATGACGTTTTTAACAATTGCCAAATATAATGGATTCTATTATTTTTTTTTATTATCTCAATTGTCAATTAAACAAATTAAAATAAAAATAATAATTTTTTTTTGGCTTAAATAGTTAAGAAGTGACTTTTACTAAAATCAAATAGAAATAAACATTTTTTTTCCCTATTAAAAGTCATAGTTGGTAAAACTTATTTTTATTTTATATAATAAAAAAAAGAAAAGAAAATGAGAGTTATATGTGATAATTTATTGTTCCACTAATGCTATAGACTCATACTTTCACCCATAATGATGTGGCAAGGGAGTTGGATTTCATGTTATTCAGTGTATAACAAATCAAGAGTTGACACATATGATATCACATTATTGTGGATACAATTGCGGGTCTCAAACATTTTTCTTATTTTTCATCTAGACTTTTTTAGCACTTGTGAAATATGGTGGATCCTGTTATTTTTTTTAATCTCAGTTGTCAATTAAACAAACTAAAATAAAAAATGAGAAGATTTTGGCTCAAATTGCTAAAAAGTGACTTTTGCTAAAACAAATAGAAATAAATGTTATTTGTCTAACAAAACTGATGGTTTGTGAAATATCTTTTTTTCTTTAAAAAAAATTAGGGTTATAGGTGATAATTTATTGGTTATCTATAATTACTTTCAGATCAAATGAGAATATCATTCTAAATTTTTTGGTTACCTTTTATTATATAGGTACTTTTATTTTGTAAGAAATTTAATTTTATTATATTTAAATATTTTATTGTAATTTTTAAATTAAAAATATTTTTTGAAAAATTACATTTAAATTATTTTATGCCATTATAAAATGTAATTTTTTTAATATCAACTTATTCGATCATCCCTTTCTTAAAGGTGTATTTACTTTTGTTCATTAATATTAAAATTTTAATCAATCTTATTTATTTTTAATTAGCAAATAATTTTATATGTTTATATATACTATTTTGTTTCAATTGCTTAGGTTATTTGATATCTTAGTCTAAGTCCATTCAAATTTATTCAAAATTTTGAATTTTACATAAATTCTCACCAAATTAAAAATTATGTTGCACAATCTTTAAAAATTTACAAGCTTTACACGAGTTGTTTAGGTTCACCTTAGGGATGACAATTTGAAACTGACCCGACGGGGACTCGACCCCTCGACCCCAATTAGAATGGTTTTTTTCCGAAAAATACCCCCGATGGGCCAGGGATGGTATTCAAAAATAAATCCCCGACTATTTTTGAGTCGGGAACGGTGATACATTCCACAGCCCCGGACCCAACATGTTACCCGGTTTCCTCGATATGAAATTACCATTGTACCTCTGTTTATATATATATATATGTTTTTCTCTCTCACTCTCTCTCTCTCTCTCTCTCTCTCTTTTTTTAGGGGACACCGAGACACACATACATCGTACTCTCTCTGCTCACATTACACGGCTGTTGCTGCCGTCACTCGGTCGCTCCTCTCTCACCGCCGACGTCTCCCTTCTCCAAATTCTCTCATCGGTTCGACATCATCTCTTACGGTAGATTGCCTCTCTTACAGCTGCTGCTCCTGCTGCTGCTCCTGCTCCTGCTCCTACTCCCTCACCGCTAATTTTCAAAGGGTACTCTCTCTCTCTCTCTCTCTCGCTCCTTCTCACTGCTGATCGTTGCCCGAAAACCAATTGGGTCAACTTGTGCTTCGCTGGTTGATCTAAGGTTTTCGATCTAGGGTTTACATACATACTGGCATTAGTCAAAAAAAAAGAAAAAGAACATGACATTGATTGAGGCTTCTTTTTCTTCTCCTTCTTCTTCTTTCATTTTTTTTTCTTGGTTAAGTATACATGCTAGTCATTAGAGGATTTTGTTTTGTTTTGTGTTTTTGGATATATTTTGACAGTGTTGTATCGGTTTGTGGCTTGGATGCTTCAGATGAATCTACATTTGTACTTGCGTTTCAATGTTTCGGATTGTATGGAATTCATACTAATGTAACTGTGATTGTTGTTTTCTTTTCTCAACTACTCTTTCTTTTTTTTTTTTCATTTCTGTTATCTCTCTTTATTTAATTGAATTTGTTTCTGAATTAGACAAGTTTGTTACTTATCAAGCCAAAATGTTTATTAGGGAAATATGTTTATTTTGTTCATCATTGTTTGTTTGATTGATTTTGTTCAAATTGCCACTCCTTGTGGATTGGGGTGTGGCTGTTATATCTTGTTAGGATGCTAGATCTGTTTTGGGATTTTTTGAGATCGAGGAAACCTGCGGGGGCATTGATGGTTTCCCGCCAGAGATCAGGGGTAGGACGGGAAATTTAGCACCTTCGGGGATCGGAGACGGGGAGTGTAATCCCTGGCCCCTCCCCGTCCCGTTGCCATTCCTAATTCAACTCGCCCAAATTTGCAATTTTAGTAAGGGGATGAAAAGTTACATTATTAAAATTGTGATAAATTAAAAATTGATACATAAATTATGATAAAATTGTAAATTTTAAATTGTAAATTTTAATATTTTTTATTTTCATAATATAAATACAAAAATCTAACTATTTATATTATTTTATATAAATATATTTTAATAATTTTTTCACACCCTATGCATAGCATGAGTTTCCACTAATATACATGATTCCAATTAGTAGTTGAAGCCAGGTTAAGAAGCTCTTTCAAATGGCTTCTCATAAAAGTCCCAGATACAAGTTTATCATTAGATCTCTCTCCTCAAAAATAATAATAAAAAAAAATAAAAATTTGTAGACAGCAATCACTAAAAGAAGTTGGAAAGATCACACACAAATCACTTCAACAACTTTAATAATAAAAAAACTATATAAAAGCTAATAGTTAGACTTGTTTTGGAAAGTAGAAAAATAATTAATTTATTAATTTTTTATATTTTTTTAAAAAGTAAATAAAAAAATAAATAAATTATGTGATTTAAGAGTATCTCTACCGTTAATAGGTATTTTATCTATCTAAATATCTATTTATACTATTATTAAGTGAGGCCTAAATTAATTTAGTGAAACTTTCTTCTCCACATGTCACGTGACAATTTTATATATATTAAAATAAAAAAATTATTATACACAATATAAATAAGTTTTGAACTTAAGAGATTATGTTTCATTTAAAACATGTTTATAATTTATCACTTTAGTAATATACATATTATGATATTAAATTCTTTATTATTTATTTTTATTATTAGTTATCTAAATTGCACACATATCGTGTGTGCCACCCGCTAGTTACTATAAAATATACATTTTACTTTTGCTATGAACTGTTCATTTTTTACTCTAACCATACTTTTTACTTTAACTATTTATTAAAATATTATTAACTTTATAGAATGTCACATCAGCAATAAAAATGGGGAGAAACAATTCTAATAATTAAATACATTTTACGTAACCCTTATAGGCTAGCTACATGTAGCTAGTGAATGTGAATTAAGTTAAAAGAGTTCGAATCCTCGGCCGCACAAGCATGCTGCCATCCCTGCGGCACCCCCAAAACAACGTCGTTTTGGGGGAAATTTCAATTTAAAAAAAAAAAAAAAGCAGAACAGAAACCAGAGGGGAGGAGAAGAAGAGGGGAGAAGAAGGGAGAAGAAGAGGGGGGAAGAAGGGAGAGGGCGCCGCCGTAGTCGCCGGTGGCGCAGTGGCCTCTGAATTAGGTAGTCAAACTTCCAAATTAAAGCTGGAGAATAGAAATTTTATTAGTATTCACAAAACCCATTTCGAAATTAAATGTATCACCCTATTTCATTCATCCCTGATGCTATATACCAATCATCACCCACACCAGCCAACACCCAAACCACACTAGAAACATTCATACATGCCAATTGACAATTGCAAACCCTAGAAACTAAAACTTAAATCATTATTATTAATATTATTAAACGGAACAACAATACGGTTTTACACACCTTTTACAGTTCCAACAAGGAAGAAGAAAGCAGAGGTGAAGAACCCACAACACATCCACATCAGTACCCATCTTTTCTTAATCAAAGCTTCATTTTTAAAAAAAAAAAAAAAGAACTAAAAAAGAAAATACTTTGATCAATCGAGAATCCAAGAAAGAGTCAAGAACCTATCCTTTTCTTTCACTTTCTTTGCTTTTCTTTTTGAATGAATTTTTTTCCCTTCTCTTTTTCTTGTGAAAGATGCTCTGAATTTTATGGGTTTTGTGTGTTGATGGGGTGAAAAATGGAAACACAGATTGGAATCTGAAATTGCAATCGTCAGAGAGAAGCTTTGGAATTTTTACCAAAGAAAAATACGAGTGCTTTCCTTCTTCCCCCCTCTTCTTCTCCCTTCTTCTCCCTTACTCTTCTCTTCTTCCCTCCCCTCTGGTTTCCGTTCTATTTTTTTTTTTTTTTTTTTTTAAATTGAAATTTCCCCAAAACGACGTCATTTTGGGGGTGCCGCAGGGAGGGCGGCAGGCTTGTGCGGCCGAAGATCCGAAATCGAGTTAAAATGCCTAATTATATCTCTAGTGTAATAGAGTTGAAAAAAGTGAGTCATACTAAGCATTTTGACTAATAAACATTAAATGCCTAATGGGTTAGAGATACTCTAAATAAGCGAATAAATCAACAAATTGACTTTTTTATATAGAAATTTTATTTAATATAATAATATATAATTTAAATTTAGGGTGATGCACCAATAAATCCCAATTTTGTAACTTATACACTGTTTAGTCCCAAATGTTTTCTTATGAACCGAACAGTCCCATTACATTGGAAATGACCATAGAGGACATACACATTGTGAACGGCACTGGTAAGAATAAGGGGCAACATCGGTAAGTGAGTAATGTGAAATTACGTTGATAGCCAAGCAGTTGGGTATGCTGTTATGTTAGATCTTCCTGATTTGGCGGTGGTGCGGTACGATTTGAAGGAAAGATTTGCGATTCGGAAAAGGAAATCAACATCCAAAACGGAAGGGGAATCTGTTTGGGCCAGGGTTTCTACATTACAGAAACCCTAAAATTGAAACGATTTGTCAACGTTGTGGTGGTGACGGTCAGTGGGAAGACATTGTTGTTGAAGCTTAGGGACGTCGTGTAGTTCACTATCCGTCTGCGATTGCGGTAACGTTTTGAAGTCGGTGTTACGTGTGGGGACTGTTGAGAATGACCAAAAAAAGTGGTGGTATGTTATTTTTTGACTTTTTTGTTGTTGTTTTCTGATGTTGTTTTCTTTTATACGGACAACATTGTTGTAGGGTTGTAATGTTGATGTTGTTGTGTGGGCTTATGAAAGGAGATTGTGGTTGTTGATGGGGTGTAAGTTTGTTTTTATGTTTGGAATTGGGTGTGGGTGTGTAGTTTCGGGTATGTTATGTTGGATTTCATGATGGTTTTGGGTACGATGTTGGGGATAATGGTATGTCGGGTGCCCAATGTCTGTGTGTTCATGAGGTTGTTCATTATTGCAATGTCGTCTGATGTTGTGTGATGTTTTGTAATGTTAATATGTCTCTGATGTTGTCATGATGTTTGTGTTATGTAATGTTATGATGTTATGTAATGTTAATGCATCTAGGATGTTGCTGTTTGTTGAAAGGGGACTGTGTGTAATGTAAATGTTCCAATGTTGTGTCAATGGTGTTGTGGATTCTGTTGGTTGCCAATGGTTATGTGGTTGTTTTCATGATGTTGTTGTTGCCTGAAAGGGTAACCGGATGTGTTGTCGTATTACTCGTAAGTGTTTTTTTGTAATGTACTGTTTATGTAGGAAGTGGCATGTTTGGAGTAGTTTATTACCATGTAATGTTAATGATAGTGTTTACGAATGTCCTGCAGTTTTTTATTTGTGAGCACACCAACCTGATCGAAGCAGAACGACGCAGTGTGCTGCCAAGGTTCTGCAGATGGAACATTGCGAATTTGACGACGAAAATGAAGGGGGTGGACTTGAGTAGCGGAAGACAGTTTGAGGTATGACTTTGTAGCCTGAGTTGTGTGGTTTTTGTGGGTGCTGCGTGTTGGAGTCGCTAACGATTTTGCAATGTGTTTTGTCAGGTAAGGTGTGGTAAACTGGAGGGCGCAATTCTTGAACGGTACAAAGTTGGTACGACATTGTTAAGTGGTGAATGTATGAGGGCAGAAGACCAAGTGCTGGACGTGCAGCCAGTGTCAGTGCATGTCGGTGTGGCACGTAAAGATGTCGGTGCTGAAGTTGTAGAGCCAAGTTTGAATTGCTGGCAAGTGGACTCGTCTGCAGAGGTCCGTGTTGAGTGTGTTAAAGGCAGAATGACGGACGAGGCAGACACGTACGATGGAGGCAGCAAGTGTGTTACTAAGCGTGGCGTGGAAGCTGTTGTAGGAGGTGAAGGGTGGCCAATACTGTTCCCAGATCTGCTTGATTTGTCAACTACACAACCAGCTAAGGAGGTAGATACAGCAGGAGGCAGTGGAATCAGTAAAAAAAGTGGATCGCTTGACAGAGTTGCCGAGTTGGAGGAATAATTGAGGCTGAAATCGGAACGTGTGCATGAACTTGAATGTAAAGTTACGAGCATGGAACGCGCACTTGGTTCGCAAGCTACGAATTTGTGTATGGGGTTTGAAGCTGCCATCAGTGTAAAGGATGCAGAAATTGCACGTTTGAATGCCCTAGTGTCGGAGATGAAAACAAAAGTTGCGCGATTGGAGGACCAAGTTGATGAGTACGAGGCGCACGAGGTAACACAACTGGTTCGGACTGCAACTAAAAGTCATGGGACGTCGACAGAACAACGAGGTGGAAAACAGACAGACTGTCAGGTGAATAACATGGCAAATGTCGTACCCACGGATTCCGAAATGAAAGATGCGAGCGTAGTTGATGTTGATGTTGGTAATACATTTGGTGGTGGAGAGAACATACAACTGGGGATCAGTGGTGGCGTTGTGAAACAGGGGTCGACGTTATTTGGGGGGGTACGGACTCCAGTGGATGTGAAAAGTAAATGCAATTCTGCTAGCTCAGGTAGTGCAGCAAAGTCAGATAACAATTTGAACATTAAACATGTTCTTGATCAGCCAGGCAGTGAGGTGGTTGACAGGGTAATCGATTTTGTGATTCTGGAGGAACCAAACATCACATCTTTGGTGTGGCGTGTGAAGAGCAAAGCAAGGCGGGAGTGGAGACTACAGGATTATGAGTATCCTGGGTTGGTGAAACGTTGCAGACAGTCAAAGGATGACAGCGACATAGTCAAAATTGCGACTGAGGATGTACTTAACAGTGAACATGACGATGGAGAGCGTAAAACATGGGCTGGATTTGGAATGAAAAATC
Source organism: Camellia japonica (assembly GCA_030407325.1). Lineage (NCBI taxonomy): Eukaryota > Viridiplantae > Streptophyta > Magnoliopsida > Ericales > Theaceae > Camellia > Camellia japonica. Next base: position 4,563 of record JAPPVO010000826.1, on the reverse strand, counting down.
GGTATCCTGTTTGGAAATTACTGGCTGAAGATGAACAGAAACTGTTGGAGGTGGTGTACACATTTGATGGCGACGGGTAACATACTAATTTCGAATTTTAAGTTGTTCTGTTTTTAAGTGACATTTTAAAATTACATTTACAATGTGATAATGTGATTGTGTTTTGGTGTAGGGCTGTAATATGGAGTGCAGCAGAGTATGGGGTGCGCGTTAATTTCAAAGACATCCAGTCGCTTGTACAAGGGGGGGCAACTGCCGGTAATGTAAGTATGAAGTGATTTTATCGATGTCAGAACGTCATCAGTAAAGCCATTTGTGTTGCACTGATTGGTTTTTTCAAAAAGGGATTGGAGGATCATTATGTACGCCAAATCTGATTGCGACTTCTGAATACTTTGTGTTGGTAGGTTATTGACGCATATGCTGAAATTTTAAAAAGTGAACAGACCGTAGCGGCTGTTAATTGTGCTAATTTTAGCAAATCGTACTTCCACAGCAGTGTGTGTTCGGTATGTATATGGTAGTATGAGTATTGACACGTTGTCGGATAGTGTGGATTTTTGTTTTCACCACTGTTGGCCAGTCAAGTTGTGGGTTTCTAATTAGGTTTTTTTTGTTTTTTTTAGGATATGATGAGGAATCGAAGCATAACGTCGAAAGACAGTTACCTGAACGTGCACGTCACTGCTGCATCTGGATGCAGATACGTTCATTACCCTATATACCATGCGAATCATTGGACGATCATGGTGTACGATTCAGATTCGGGGACATGGACACACTACAATTCAATCAAAACACGTAAAGGAAGTCGAGATGATCATTTTGCTGAGCGGGTGAAAGTGGTAAGTACGAGTGAGTGATTATTACGTTTGTGTGTTCAATGTTGCGTGTGTTGCATGAATGCTGATAGGGTGTACGTAGTGTTACTGATTGGGTGTTTTACATAAAACAGAAACAGTGGGTCGTCGATTATGCGAAGCGGATACAAGGGAAAGTGCAATCCATTGCCGTGCACAGCGGAGAATATCGACGGGCCATTGGAGGCTTTGGGTGATTGTCCCCAGCAACACCCGGAATCGTAAGTTTAAATTTGAACTCCGGCATAAATTTGTTGTATCTAATGTTAAGTTATGTTTTTGGTTTGATCATCTTGCTTAACCTGTTAACATGTTTGCACTTGGCAGTCCGGATTGCGCTATCATGGTATGCTTCATCATGCGGCAGTACGCTAATAACGTGGAGGTCGAAGGTTCGATGGATGGGATGACAGCCAGTGCGTTCAGAGCAGAAATGGTTAAGGCTTTCATCAACGATCCACATAGAGGGCACCAGAATCGACCTCTGCCCTGACAGATTTGCTGGAACACACATATTAGCTGTGATTTATGTTTTTGGTTTTTGGGTTGAACATAGAAATGACTTGTTTATATGGTAGTATTTTTTTGATGTTCCATTACCTTCGTGTCGTGGAATAGATAAACAGAAAATAGTGTACGTCAACATTGAAAAACATGGGCACAGTGGGATTGTTATTTTGGCAGGGTTACTAAATACTAATAATTTTTGGATGTGTTGTTTAAATTTGTTTGTGTATGATGTTAGGTAAGGGTTTGTTCCATTGAAATGTGTAGGTGTGTTTTGTGTTTATGTGGGGGATGTTGTTAAGCCCAGAAATTTACCAAGAGCAGGGTGCGTTCAACTTGAAACGTTTGTTTCGGAAAATTTGTAATGTGTTCTTTGTGGTTTATTTCCATGTTTGCAGCGTGTTGATTGTGTTTCAGGTATGGTGTTGGTGTTAAATCCAACTAGTGAACTACAGGATGGGACATTGTACGTTTGTGTTTGAAAATGTGTGTAATTGTATACTGTGAACATTTATTTGGGAAACAGGTTCATTGTTATTTTAAAACAGTGTATAATACATTAAGCTTTTACTGTAACATATTCATCTCTCAGAATTCGGGTGTAATAGGAAACGCATTGCAGACAGTTTTGGGTAGTGGTAAAAGAAAGAGAGTTGATTTGGGTAATGTGTTTTTTTGAAAATTTAATTGAAATGTTAAATGTAGCAGCTGGTGGTGGGAAAGAATATGTCTGTGAAAATGGAGTGCAATGTGGAATTGAACCAACATGTGCGATCCGTATGCAGTTATAACGTAATGGAAAACGTTGTCAAGTCTAAACTTAAATCAACGGGAAGAAAAATGTTGAATTTAAAAGATAAATCTTACGAAAGTTCAATGAATAGGGAAACTCAAAAGAAAAACAGAACATCAAATTGCCGTAACATGATCAAATAGGCTCCTTGCATGTCTTCCTATTGTGGTTGCCTATTTTTCCACAACGACCACAACGGATCCGTTGCACAACCTCGCCCTTTATTGCCATCTTTCGCGGTAGCAGCTAACAAATTCCCCTTGAATCTGCCTTTCAGAAACGTGCCATCCAAAAAAAGTAACGGCCGACAATGGTTAAACCCATCTATACATGCACGGAAGGATATAAAAAACCGAACGAACCTCCCAGTTTGTTGTTGAAATTCAAGGTTAATGTAACTGTTTGGATTCTTTTCCATAACGGAATCACTATACCACCTAAGTTGGTCGAATGACATAGCATGATCTCCATACACTTCGCCTCTTGCTTTCTCAACCCCTAACCACGCCACTCGGTAACTAATATCCAAACTGTAGTCATTTTTCATATCGAAAACAATGTCCGTAGGACGCGTCAGTGGCTTAGCACGCACCGATCTGCGACAACGCTTGAAACCAAATCGGACCCGTACGTGGGTTTGTATGTGTTCGAACAGCAGCTCACACAATTGTGCACAGTATCCAACTTCTTAACGCATAAAAGGCCATTCGATGACAACACCCGCGCATGCACTGTCCACGTGCATCCTGTGGACACTGCAAACTTACAAACCGCCGTAATGCGAACTGAATCATTCTTCAAATATTTGAATTGAAACCCACGTTCAACCCACGTTCAACGGCATACTTGCATAATATTTCCCGAAATTCACTTACACCACCAGCGAAACATTGTCCAACATGGGTAATCCCGAATGCCCACTGAGCAGACAAGAACGTCTTTGTTTTGTTAGGACAATATGTTGGTAACAAATCCGTCTGATCATCCACACCGAACGTCTGATTACCAAAATTGAAATTATGACCTTCACGGCAGTACGCAACCCCGTAGTTACCCCCCTTTGGAACGTCACGGATCTGAATGAGAACATCAAAATGTTTCAAAGCAAATGACTCCGCAAGGCACAACATGTTTTCGATATCATCATTGCTATCAACCTTAAACTTGTTATACCCGGGGACATCCCATAACATGTACACCAGATCCCGAGATAAATCGTCGAACTTGCCACAAATATCATCGAGCAGCTGCGTGAATGACATCCCTCGATGACACCGAACAGCAACGTTTGTCTGTCCGTATGTGCACAACAACAACACCCCATCCATACCTGTCACACAACCCATATTGAAATCATTAAATGGCTAACGCGTACAACAATGGAACAAACATAAAAACTTCACGCCCACATAAACATCAACTACACATTGTGCTGCATACATGTAAAAATACGAATGTAATACTTGCATGAGTGAGACACCCGAACGTAATGTTAAATGATACGACAATGATAACACAACAACATATAGAAATATTTGCAACCACAAAATATCAAGAACACAATGTGATGACTATATGTGAAACAAGCACAATAATATGACATTGATTTGTCAGGAATCGACTTTGATGTTGATGTAGTTAATACCGCAACATTGTAGACATCGACAATGTAGAAAAAAACCGGTACAAAAAATTCCACAACACTCGGAAACAAACCGGTTGACGTTGTTTATTGGTACGCTGTTACACCAACATGTGACCCAAACGCATAACATGAACAAACACTGTGATGAAGATATCTGACAGAGGCACAAGAGAACAGACGTTATGTTCCCATGAACGACAATGGCAACACACCAATAAACACAAAAAACCTCCAACGAAACATGAAAACAGATGCACTGTATATCTATGAAACAGTCACAAGAAACACAAAGTAGATGTTACCAGAATCGGGTTGATGCTAATATAGTTAATCCCATAACATGACGCCATACACAGTCAGGAAATAAATGCAGAAAGAATCAGCAAGAAGAAACAGAACCTATGTGACAAAACCGTTCCACAAGAATCACAGAAAACGTAATGTAAACAGAAACGACGTTGACTTCAGAACTTCATCAATAACATGCAAGACAAACATAATCTGAAAATAAAATACAGAAAAAATCAGAAAACAGAGAGACAAACCTCTGTAACAAAATCGTTCAACACAACAAACTCAGAACCAATTGGACAAACACAACTCCCCAAAAACCCGTTTTCACCAAACCCTTGCATTCATTAACATTATGAATCCCCCAAATCACAAAAACCGAATTCCCACCATTTTAGGAAACAAACAGCCACTTAATGGGTATAATTGTAATATTCAAATAATCAAAATAAAATAATTAACATTGC
>JAPPVO010000825.1:0-23522 GCA_030407325.1 Camellia japonica | reverse complement strand
AAACCCGGAAGGACGGCCCAGGCAAAAAGTTAGAGCAAAGAAAAAAGGAAAAAAAAAGAAAAAAAGGAGAAAAAAGAAAAAAGAAGAACAAAAAAAAAGAAAAGAAAAAAAAATGCAAAAAAAGAGAAAGTCAAAAAAGGAAATGAAAAGAATTGAAAAAGAAGAAAAACATAGCTCGCAAGGTCGAAAACCCGCATTGGGCACCTTGGCAAAAGTTAGAGCCTAAACAGTGAAGGTTAAAATACCCGAGTGTACCTTAACCGGAACTACGTAAGGCTTGATTCCCATGTTTGGGATACGTAGGCAACTTCATCCTGAAGTCCAGCCCCCAACGCTTCCATAGCGTCTCAGTCCATGTCATGGTTTTGATCACTTTCGCCTCCTTTGAATCCAACGCCTCGATTGCAGCAACCGGGAACTACGTGATTAACTTCCTCTTGGAGTCCAAACCACCAACACCTTCCAGGTGACTGTGTCCATATATTGATTCAAACCGTCTTCGTCTCCTCTGCGTCCGAGGGTCCGATTGTCATCAACAAGGACTGGCTTACAGCATGCCGCGGCATCGTCCAAGCAAGGGGCAACTTTCCGTTGCCATACAGTGCCATAAGTTTCCCCAAGTTACCGCCCAAACCAGGGGCAACTTTCCGTTGCCTTATTCCCCTTTAAGCTAGAGGCAATTTTCCGTCGCCCCCGATCCGAGGTTGCATATCTCGAGGGTAAGTTCCGCGCTCGTCGAGCATTCACTGTTTGCAAAAATAGTTTTTGAAAGTTTTCACTGAGGTTGACTTATTTTCTCGAAAACTATTTCATTTTTCAAAATTGGACCATGTTTGGACCCAAAAGGAGAATTTTCAGTGCTCACAGCCTGATTCGCGTGATTTTTAAATCAAAAATCGAATAAGTGTGTTGATCCGACTCTCATTTTTTGATGAAAACTGTTTTAGGAAGAAAACAAGAAAATGGTCAAAGTGACGAACTAGGGGGACAGTTGAGTCAGGTCTTCTGTCTTTTCCCCGTTAACATGCTTGCCAAGAGGGCACCATATTCACCAGAAGAAATAGCCGTGAGCTAACAGTTTTGGGCATGAACCTGTGACTTTCTATTCATCCATCAATCACCCTGGGGAGGGATGAAAAATGAGAGAATAAAGAATAGAGAGGTGTAGCGGCAGGAGAGAAAGTGAGCAAGAAGGTTTTGAGAGAAAAACCGAGCCTGAGGGCCGAGTGATGTGAGTATCACAAATCAGAAAGGGTGGGAATAATACCCGGAGGAACTGGCTCCTCGAGATTCAAGGTCTCTCTTTGTGTAAACATGTCCGTGTGTCGTGTCTTTTGATTTGTCGGTTTCGGCGTTAGTTTTGAGTCTTTTCCGAGTATCTCGTTGTGTTCAGGTCGTGTGCCTTTTGTTTCTCTGTTTGAGTCTGTCTCGCTGTGTTCTGTGGTGGGCTCGATACCCCGTTGTGAAACCCCTTTTCCAAAGATTAATCGTTTGTGCTCTGAATGTTGTGCCATTCTCTACATTCGTGCAAAAAAGAGAAGAAGAAGAAAAGGGAAATTGGGACATCCGAGTGTGTTTCAACTGCAATCGTGTCAGTTTTGTGATCCGTCTTGTCAGATTGGGTTATTTGTTCAAGGTTTGCTGTGTGCAGAATGAGCCGAGAGCTGTGTTATGAGCTGTATGCAGATCAATCCCCAGTAGAGTATGGGCTGTATTTAGTTCAAGCAGTGGTTTGTATGAGTTGTTTGCTGTTGGTTGGTTGGTTATCTGATTATCACAGTGCAAGTGCTCAAATTACAAATATTCACTTTTCAGACAACAGATCAATATCATTTACATATGAGGTGTAATATGATGCAATGCAATGCAAGGTATGAAATATACACAAATGTAAACACTTTTTCAGACAAAAATTGTTTCATTTCATATCATCTTTTCAAGTACATAAGTTTTGGAAACAAAATCTGCCTGTGGCAGTACAAAGTACCCTGACTACTGACAAAAGGGGAAAATGTAAAAAAGAAAGAAAAACAGCAAAATCTGTATCCAATGTCAAAAATGCCTCCGGGGCCGTCAATCTGTCCTGGTCCTCTTCCTGGACGCAGGTCCAGGAGCGTCATCAACAGGGGCACCACTAGGGGCATCACCGTCTGAGCTCGAGTCCGAGCCATCATCAGTCTCCTCTGCCTCTGTCTCTGCCTCAGACTCATCATCCGGAACCGGAGCCCGCGAGCTACTCCCAACATGAACGCGCCCCCCTCTGGTGCGAGGATATGCTCTGCCATCCCGAGTAGAAATGGGAGGTCCAGCTGGAGCGCCACCCACCGAAGGAATCTGGAAGGGAGGCTGAAAAAGCATGAAATGTGAACACATCAGAATACTGAGAATACCGAGAGCAGTTTATCAGTGCAGAATGCAGTGTATGAATATAGAGTATGAATGCCGTGAGCAGTTTATCAGTGCAGAATGCAGTGTATGAATACAGAGTATGAATGCCGTGAGCAGTGTATCAGTGCAGAATACAGTGTGTGAGTACAGTGTATCAGATGCCGCGAACAGTTTATCAGATATTGTGTTATGCATCAGATTATGTAAAGCAGTTTGTGTATGGTTTGAGGCCGTGGTCAGAAACGACATACCGGAATGTTGTAAAGGGCCAGGAGGTCGAATGTCCGCTGTAGCATCCCCATCATGGAGGTATTCATCTCCAATGACTGCCGGGTGTACTCAGAAGACGCCTGCAAAAGTATCAGATGCATCAGTATTCTGTGGAACATCAAATAAATTGAAATAAAATAACAGTACAAGATGAAGAATGCAGTAATACATACCGGAGGCAAGTCGGGGACACCGACAAACTCATGGTCAGCTGGGGAGGAGCAAGGGGATCTGATAGGTCGCCCACCCTGCCCCCTGAAAGTCAATGCAGCGGGCAGAGCAGGCCAACCGGTCCCTCGCCCTCGCTGGACTCCACCTCGCTACGAACTCAAGCCCTCCTCGGCGCTCCCCCTCCAGTCCCCGCTCCTGCTCCAGCCGCTGGCGCTGCTGGTCCCCCTCTCTCTACTCGGCGGCCGCCACTCAGAGGTCGCATAATGAAGGACCGGATATACTCCGAGTAATCGCCCTCGCCTCGGAAGCCGTCTGCCTCCCAGCCGATGGTGTAGTCCGCCATCTGCTCGGCAGTAAAGCGCTCAGTATCCCGCATGTGCTCGGGAGGGTGCACCGGGACTATCTGCTCAGGTAGGCCTAGGGTTTGACGCAAGAAACGCTCACCTAGGTACCAAGCCCGACAGACCGGGCCCTCGAGCAGAATCCGGTAACGTGAGGTCTCATCTGCGCCGGCAAACCGATCCCGCGCCAAGGCTGGCAGTGGAGCCCACGGCCGCCAGGTGATCTGAAAATGAAATACAATTCGTTATTTGCTGCTATTGCTGATATATAGTAGAAAGACGAAGCTTAAATGAACTGCAAGTAAAACATACCTCGGCAGGGGTGATGGTGTCAAAGTAGCGGCGGAAGAAGCTGAAGGTCTCCCGGGGCCTCCGCATGCACCTCCCGTCGAAGCGGCGTGAGAAGGGGACGACCAGAGGAGTCTCTGCATCGGGTACAGGAGCGAGCCTAGGAAAGTAGGCGTAAACCCACAACTGCAAGATAAATACCAGTGCATTTATCAGATAAAGCAGAATACAGAAGAGAAAACAGAAGTAGCAAAGCCGTGTGTCGTGCGGTGTATTGTGCAGAGTGTACAGTGTGAGCCAGTGTACAGTCAGTGTAAAGCAGAGTATGTGTGTGCCGTGTGTACAGTATACAGTAAGTGTAAAGCATATTACAGTGTGTGTAGTGTACAGAGTGCAGAAAGTATAGAACTGAAATGAAGGGCAGAAAAGGAAATGTACCTCCCAAGCACGCCAGTAGCCCCCGAGCAACTGTCCGCTGCCGCGGGAGACTGAGCTCATATAGCCGTAGAGGGTGGCCAGACCCGCACCACCCCAATCAAAACGCAAGATGTCCCGGACATCTACCAGTGCGCTGAGAAGGCAGAGGGGCACTGTGTTCGCCCGATCGGCGAAGAGAGTCGTCCCGAACAGAAACATCAGAAAGCCGCGTGCATATCTATCTACGGCCTCCTGAGTCATCGGAGCTGCGTCAACAAGAATAGGCTGCACCCGGAACTGTACCTCGAACCAGGAGTACCGGACGAAGCCGGGACGCGCGAGGGGCGGAGCCGCGCCAAGTAAGTAGACCTGAGCTGCGGTCCACTCATCCATAACAATATGAAAGGGGATCGGATCACCCCCTACCCCGATGCTTGTGAGCACCGAGAAGTCATAAGGGGTCATCGTCATGTCCCCTGCCGCGGAAAACTGAAATGAATCGGTGGTGTCCCACCACCTCTCTGCCAGGGCAGCTAGAAGAGGCCTGCAGGCAGTAAGCCGGGTCAGACCCCTGCAGAAAGTGCCGAAGCCGGCCTGGTCCACGATGCGTCGAACCGCGTCGGGAAGCTCCGCGTACCAATCTCGAGCCGCGATGTTCCCATACCCGCGGATGGCATGGGAATCTCCCTGTTTTCAAACAAATAGTAGCAAAGCAATATGAAATGTACAATTTTGAAGAAACAGTCAAAATCAGTGCAAATTTGGCATGCGTGCATATTTTCGGATTCAAACAGATATCGGGTGCCAGCGTGTTTACAGCGAACTACAACATGTGATGCGTCAGTGTGTTTGAGTGGCTCGGTGCAAATGTGGCATGCGTGCAATATTTTCAGATTCAAACCGTTGTCGGGTGTTGGTGTTTGCAGTGGAATGCGGTGTGTGCCGTGTGTTTGGGTGATTGAGGCTAGTGCAGTGTGTGTGCATGTGTCCGTCTTAAACAGATATCAATTGTAAGCATGATTGCAATCGACTATAGTGAACAGTATATCAGAACCAAGCAGTTAAAGAACGAAAACAACTTTGACAGTTAACAGTTCTACATTGCAGAAGATAAAACAGAAAAGAGTGTTACCTCGGAAGCGCCGAAGGATAGGTGAGAGGTCGGCTCGCGTAGGAGGAGCTCCGGGTCCAGTGCCATGTCGAAACTGCGAAACTGGCGTAGTCCGTCAGGTGGTAGAACATGGATCGCCGGCCGGTAGGTCGCCGGGTCGAATGGGCGCTCGCTCAACGGGAGAAGCTCGACCCTGGGATCCATCTTGTGATCCGGGGGAGTCCCGACGTGTGGAACATCGTCAGCCATGGCAATGGTAGTGAGAAAATGGCCGGAAAAGCCGGAATGTGAAAAGTCAACCGAAAAAGTCAACCCCGAGCGGGCCGAAAATGGCCGGAAAGGTCAGAAGGTGGAAAGGCACGGAAATGAAGAGGAAGTCGAGGGGAACAAGTCTCGAAAAGGTAGAAATAGCAAAGGATGCTCCGAAACGGAATTTCAATCGGTGGAAAATGTCCGAAACGCGAAGAAAATCGCGAATCCGACGACGAAACAGGTTTGGAACGCGGAGAAAACAAGGAAAAGAGGGGAGGAAAGGCTCTAGAGAGAGGGAGAGTATTTTCGGCGGTCAAGAAGTGAAAAAATAGGGTTAGAAACCCTATTTTTAAAAGACCCGTGGTGAAATGGCAGAACTGCCCCCGATCAGGCATTTTTGGCCGGTCGGCACTATTTTGTGCCGGTCGGCACAATATTGTGCCGATGGAAATTTTATGCAGCCGGTGGCCAGCCGGTGGCCTCCTATCCCGGCCGGTGGTGTTCCCACAGCCTTGTTTAGGCAATATGAGTGGTTTCTGGTCTTCATAGCCCATGAAAATGCAATAAAGTGAATCCCCGATGCTCAACCGGCCCCCGTTTTGACCTCGGACCGCGTCTTCTGTGCGTGGCACTCAGATTCAAGCAAAGATTGTATCCTTTTGTATCCTTTTGTCTTTTACAAGATTCAAAAGTTGCCCCGTGTGCGTTGCACGCACACATCCATCACATTGTCCGGTGCGTCGCATCGCGCCGTCTTGCACGTCCCTTGCGACTTGCACCGTTTTGCACTTTCGTGTGGCATGCGTGTCATATTTGCATTTCATTTTCCATTCAATGAGGTATGCGTGCCTCATTTTGCATTTCATTGCATCTCGAGGTACGCGTGCCTCGTTTTGCATTTCATTTTCCATTCAATGAGGAATGCGTGCCTCATTTTGCATTTCATTGCATCTCGAGGTACGCGTGCCTCATTTTGCATTTCATTTTCCATGCAATGAGGTATGCGTGCCTCATTTTGCATTTCATTGCATCTCGAGGTACGCGTGCCTCGTTTTGCATTTCATTTTCCATTCAATGAGGATGCGTGCCTCATTTTGCATTTCATTGCATCTCGAGGTACGCGTGCCTCGTTTTGCATTTCATTTTGCATTTCATTGCATCCCGAGGTACGCGTGCCTCGTTTTGCATGTCATTTTTCATCCAATGAGGTATGTGTGCCACATTTTGCATTTCATTGCATCTCGAGGTACGCGTGCCTCGTTTTGCATTTCATTTTGCATTTCATTGCATCTCGAGGTACGTGTGTCTCGTTTTGCACCTCATTTCGCATTTCATCGCATCTCGAGGTACGCGTGCCTCGTTTTGCATTTCATTTTCCATTCAATGAGGTACGCGTGCCTCATTTTGCATTTCATCGCATCTCGAGGTACGCGTGCCTCGTTTTGCATTTCATTTTCCATTCAATGAGGTACGCGTGCCTCATTTTGCATTTCATCGCATCTCGAGGTACGCGTGCCTCGTTTTGCATTTCATTTATCCATTCAATGAGGTATGCGTGCCTCATTTTGCATTTCATCGCATCTCGAGTACGCGTGCCTCGTTTTGCATTTCATTTTCCATTCAATGAGGTACGCGTGCCTCATTTTGCATTTCATCGCATCTCGAGGTACGCGTGCCTCGTTTTGCATTTCATTTTCCATTCAATGAGGTATGCGTGCCTCATTTTGCATTTCATCGCATCTCGAGGTACGCGTGCCTCGTTTTGCATTTCATTTATCATTTTGCATTTCATCGCATCTCGAGGTACGCGTGCCTCGTTTTGCATTTCATTTTCCATTCAATGAGGTATGCGTGCCTCATTTTGCATTTCATCGCATCTCGAGGTACGCGTGCCTCGTTTTGCATTCATTTTCCATTCAATGAGGTACGCGTGCCTCATTTTGCATTTCATCCCATCTCGAGGTACGCGTGCCTCGTTTTGCATTTCATTTTCCATTCAATGAGGTACGCGTGCCTCATTTTGCATTTCATCGCATCTCGAGGTACGCGTGACTCGTTTTGCATTTCATTTTCCATTCAATGAGGTACGCGTGCCTCATTTTGCATTTCATCGCATCTCGAGGTACGCGTGCCTCGTTTTGCATTTCATTTTCCATTCAATGAGGTACGCGTGCCTCATTTTGCATTCCATCGCATCTCAAGGTACGCGTGCCTCGTTTTGCATTTCATTTTCCATTCAATGAGGTACGCGTGCCTCATTTTGCATTTCATCGCATCTCGAGGTACGCGTGCCTCGTTTTGCATTTCATTTTCCATTCAATGAGGTACGCGTGCCTCATTTTGCATTTCATCGCATCTCGAGGTACGCGTGCCTCGTTTTGCATTTCATTTTCCATTCAATGAGGTACGCGTGCCTCATTTTGCATTTCATCGCATCTCGAGGTACGCGTGCCTCGTTTTGTATTTCATTTTCCATTCAATGAGGTACGCGTGCCTCATTTTGCATTGCATCTTGAGGTATGCGTGCCTCACTTTGCATTTCATTTGCATTTCATTTTGCATTGCATCTTGAGGTATGCGTGCCTCACTTTGCATTTCATTTGCATTACATTTTGCATTTTGCATCCATGAGGTATGCGTGCCCCATCTTGCATCTCATTTTGCATTTTATCGCACTTTTTTGCGCACCTCATTTGTTTCCCCCGGTCTGGCGAGACCTTAAACACGAACGGTCTAGGAGACCTTAAATCCTCGGAAGGTGCAAGACCTTCGGTGCACTTTGAAGGATGTGCGTTGTTACGCACTTTAGTTCTTTCGCATTGTCATGCATCATTGCAAATACTGCATTGTCATGCATCATTTGTAAATACTGCATTTGTCATGCATTTCAAAAAAACAAAAAAAAAACACGTGCATTGTCATGCATCATTTGTAAATACTGCATATGTCATGCATTTCAAAAAAAAAAAAAAAAAAAAAAAACCCATGCATATGTCATGCATCATCATTGTAGTATAGTGCATATGTCATGCATTTGCCGTAAATATCCATTTCCATTGCATTGTGGTTGCATGCATCCACTGCATCATCCTCCATCCATGGCTTGCGCCTTTCCTTGTTGAGCTTGGTCTGGTATGTGCTCATACTTTTCACGTCAAAACACAGTTCTGCATGTGTACGCGCCTATTCCACGTTGGTATGTTGGTTTGAGGGTAGCGGCACCTTTTCTGTGCTAGACATGGCTTGTACGTGTACATGCCCTTCCTAGGCAAAGCTTGGTTTGGCCTGCGTGCCATGTCCATTTGTATCCATTGTAGTTGCATGCATCCACTGCATCACCTTCCATTTATGGCTTGCACCTTTCCTTGTTGAGCTTGGTCTGGTATGTGTCCATACTTTTCACGTCAAAGTACAGTTCTGCATGTGCATCACGCCTACTCCACGCTGGTATGTTGGTTTGAGGTTGCGGCACCTTTTCTGTGTTAGACATGGTTTGTATGTGTGCATGCCTTTCCTAAGCGAGATACGGTTTGGCCCGCGCGCCATAATCGCATATTACATTGTAGTGTAATTGTTGCATCCGGCATTAGGATCATTTGTTCTTTCCTCAGCGGGTCGTCACCCCACTTATGTCAATCCACCCAATACTTGTCCTTGTGTCCGTCTACATCACTTATAGTTCTGCATGTGTATCGCGCCTATTCCACGTTGGTATGTTGGTTTGAGGTCGCGGCACCTTTTCTATGGTAGACGGACTTGTTACTTCCATCAACCTATTTGACATTTGTGTGGTTTCGAATCGCTCATGATTGAATCATGATTCAAGTGCCTTGCATGTAGTTTGCATAGTTTCAATTGCATCGCATATCATTTGCATTATTTATACATAGTTTTGTATATATTGCATATTATCTTGCATTCATCATTGCATTGTCATGCATGTTGCTAACAATATTGTACCTGTTAAGTTTGCTTTCTTTGCAGGCACGATATTGTATGTACGGCTCATTTGAGGCCGGTGCAACCGGACGAGCTGCACAGGTATTGTATCCTCCGAGTGAGACGTATTGAGAATTGCATAATTCTCTTACATCCTTTCTGCATTGTAGTGTAGATTGGCGTATGCTAGCTTATAACTGTCGCATGTGTGCTTCATTACAGCTTTCTTTGCATGATCATAAGTTATGCTCGGCCTTTTGCATCGTCAGTTGCATCTTGCCCCCGCCTACAGGCGCATACCTTATCTGCGGCTTGTATGCCTGTACCTGAACTACGCTGGTTTGATTCCTAGAGGGATACGTAGGCAGCTTGCGAGTTCAACCATTTGCGCTTTGTATGTTTGTCCAAGTCTTCGGCCTTGTCAAAAATGGGGTCGTCTCTGGGCTTTGACATTCACTCCCGTCATTGTTATGACTTTCGAGTTCTGTCAAAGAGGGGCAACTGTAGACACCCCAATTTTGACCGTCCTCAAGACTTGGACGTCACCGTTGGAACACTCGGTGATTATCCATGTTCGTGTTCGTTTGGAGTTCCCGGAGTTCTCGGCTACGCGCCTTGCCTCAGGATCTCCGAACTTGACCATTTTGTGTCTGGTTTTGCACCAAACACTTGTGCTTTGCCTTGGAGGGGCAGGGAATGCCTTGTGAGGCATCCCCACACACCACCGGCAGTGGCTAGAGGCCACCGGCTGGTTGGTGTTGCCATCGGCACTATATTGTGCCGGTCGGCAGTCAATTTTGGCAAAATGACCATTTTTCCCTGCCGACTACTTTACAGCTGTTTTTGGAGATATTTTCAGACAGCTTTATAGCATTTGTTTCCCCTCCATACACGTGTATGGAGGGATGAGCCTCTTGGTTAGCTTAACTTGTAAGTTTAGTTGCCTATAAGAGGACCCTTCCTCCTCTTGGCTCAAGGTTGGAAGAAGTTTGGACTTTTAGACATTTTAGACAGAGAAGAAGCTCTGGTTTTAGGTTAGAAGTTTTGTATCTATCCCATCTCTCTTCTTTGTACACTAGGTGTTTGTGACTTACTATTGCTCATCAACACCTAGTGTTTCACCTTCCTTTGGTTACTGAGGTTCTAAGGGCTGGTTCTTGAAGTTTTTGGTTGGATTTGAGCTCAAGGAAGCAACAACATCAACCTTTGTGAAGGTGGTCTTCAAGGGTAAGAAACTACCCCTTTTTACCCCATTTTTGCACTCCATTTTTACATAGCTTAGAACTGTTTTTGTGCTTGGTGATCAACACATAAAAGTTATGTTTTTTGGTCCTCTTTATTGTTGGTTAAGAGTGTTTTGTGCTTTGGGAGGGTTTGACCACCCTTAGGCCTTGAAAAGGCCTCATTTTGTGCTATTTTGTGAGAGCTCCGGGATTTTGGTGTTGAGGTCTCTTCACCACTGAAATCTTGAGGATTTCAGTGGTGAAGATGATGCTTTGAAGTCCCAAGAAGGAGAGGGCCACCCCCTCTCCTTGATGTCCTTGAAAAGGGCAAGTTTTGGCCTCTTAGGGAGCCTTATGTTCAAGTGTGTGTTGAGCATGCCATGGCTGTATTTTATGCTTATATTTCCATGTTATAACTTTGTGTTAAGTTGGTTTTGGTACTCCATGTATGCTTAGCATAGTTGCCTTGTAATGCCTTGTAATTCCCTTAACATGCCTTAGGTTGTTAGCCTTTGTTTGAGCATGATTTAGGCTTGGACTTGTGAATGTTTTGTGCTTATTTTGCCATGCTTTAGGTCTGTCAATGGTCGTTTGGATTGATTTTGGCATGCTTAGTATAGCTCCTTTGCATTTGTGGCTTGTAGGGCTTGTATGCCTCAAGCGTGTGAATGTGTAGCATGTGTTGCTTGCATCGTTTTGGTGGTTTGGAACCACCCAACATGAAATATCAGTCCCTTTGGCATGCCCATACGCTTGCCTAAGTCGCCTCTTTATTGCTTAGAAAGCATGTGTTGTATGCTCCTTTGTTTTGGTCATTGTGCATGCCTTTTAATTTAAACCATATAGATGCCATTTAAGTGGTCTTTTGGACTTAGTTTTATGTGTTAAAACTCTGTTTTGGTCGCCCAATGCATGCCATGTATGGTTGTGCTAAGTGTAGCCCATTACCTCCTTGGCTTGCCTTAAGTGCTTGGACCTTAATTGCATATTTAGCTTGCTTTGTTGCTTGGTTTGGCACCATGTTTAGCATGAATTTCAGAGCTTTACAGTGCATGTTAGTTGTCCACACTTAGCCTCTTTTAAGTGCGCTTGATAGTCGCTTGCTTAATACTTAGGTTTGTCCCTTGACATGTGCATGTGTGTACGTGTGTTTGGTCTCATTTCCTTTGCATTATTGGCCACTGATTTTAGGTCTATTTAGAGTTGCCTAGATCACGTCTAAGACCATCATTTACTTGCTTGCATTGCCTCATGTTTGCTTGCATGCTTACATAAGTGTCTTCACATGCTCATGTTGCATATTAGCTAACATGCTTAGGTTGCATTGCATCTTGCATGCATGCCTTGTTCCTTGACTTGGTGATAGGAATTGGGCCTTGTTTTGTTTGGCTTGCATGCATTTGACATGAGAGTTGCATACTTGGTTCTTTAGGCCATCATGCATGAAAATGCGTGATTGGTGGCCCGAGAATCGAGGCACATGTCCCTTTGAATCACAAATATGATAAGGGGCATGATTGGTGCATAAATTGCTTGAATTGCATTGCCATGCAAGTTGTTGCCCTCGGCTGCTATGAGTTGCAGGTTCTGCAGACATTCAGTGCCGGCCGGCAGTATTTAGTGCCGACCGGCAGTCTATTGATGGCCGATGGATGAATTCAGTGCCGGTGGCCACATGCTTCAGCCGGTGGTGTTTCCCCTCAGCCGGTGGTGATCCCCATGATTCAAGGGAGCAGTCCTGAGACTTTGGCAGTCTTCAGAGGAGGAAAGCAGGGAAAACAGAGGCAGGCTAGGCATGGCAGTGCAATTCCGAGCGGAATCCGAGCGCACGTGCATTGAGCCCTCGCCCCGAGGCGGTTTACTGTTTTTTTTCTTAGATTAATTAATTTGTTAATTTAATTAATTTGTAATATTTAATTAGCTTGCATAGTTAATTAATTTGTATTATTATTTTGGTCCCTCCGAGCGAGGGCGAATTTGTAATAAGTGTGGGTGAGTGGTTTGTATGTCTTCCAACCCCCACTTCTTTATTCCCTTTTATTTACCCGCTTATGACGGTAGATTAGGGCATGTCTATTTTAGCATACCTTATGAAATGCATGCGTGCATCCATGCATTTGTCTAAACATGCACCGGGCTCGGTACATCATACAAACTGCATCGTATTTTCAATTCCAACTTGAATACGTGCATCGAATGATTGCATTTCACATGCCATTTTAGGATAGCCGAGCCTGTCTAATTGCACTCTATATGCGTCGCATTAGTCATCTTAACATGAGCTAGGTCATGCATGTTTGCTAACTAGTTCCTTGTTTTGGCACGGAGTACGATGTAAGTATTTTATGCTTTAACATACCACATGCGTGTGAATGTTGCCATGACAGTATGCTTACCATGTGGCTAAGTGCTTATGTGAGATAAACTGTTTGAATGCCTGTGGGTGGAGGTTGGATTGTCTGAGTTGGGAAAACTCATTGAAATCCATGCTTTAGCCTACTTGCGGGTAGCGAATTTCAAAGCGCTTTTCAAAACAAACGGATATGCAATGTTTGTTTCCAAAATTAGACAATCTAGTCTATACTTGTTTGCTGCACGCATAACATAGTAATTCTAGGCTAATAACCAGTATAAGAGCATGTAATGTTTTTAAAATTGGATATCACGGTTAGTAGAGGCTGGTCTTCGGACCGGGCGAAAGGGGGTGCTCATAGCTAACCTTCCCCGATCGTACCCAAGCTCCCGAGCCAAGACATTTGGTGATGACAGACACGTGGCCTTCGGCACCGAGTCAGGGTTTCCTAAATTTCCCATTTTAAATATTTAGGTGGCGACTCTGTATCTGGCAAAGCAGTCCATGTTTGGCACTTCTTTTCAAAATCTGTTTCTCAAAATGATTTGCCGATTGGACTCTTTGGTTCAGATTTAGAACCGCAACAAAACAAAAGGGGAGTCCGAACTGTTGCGAGGTCCCCCGCGGGCGCTTGTTACAGGTATCATAGTCTCCCTCCCTTTAGGAAGTTTGATCCTCCAAACTTAATTTACCTTTAGCCAAAAACAATTCGGAATACCTTCTTATTCAATGGTTCTAATCCTTTTGATAGTTACCTGCTTAGTCTCAAAATCAAGCAACACTATGTTCTCAATCAGTCAAAGACTCAACTTTCCCTTTATACAAGACTTGTATGGTGTCACACCAAATCTAGAGTGTAGGCCGTGGTTGTAAACAAAGTCTGCCAACAATGGATAGATCTCCCAAATTCCCCGAAAAATCTACTGCACATATTTGGAGCATTTCTCCCAAAAGTTCTTTCTAATTATACATCGATTTGTGGATGGAAAGTAGCGCTGAATCCCAATTCAGTTCTCATCACCTTTTGAAGGCTTGACAGAATTCAAAAACATTTCAGAATTTCTGTCTAAACAATAGATACTGGGACCTCATACAACAAGCAACCTTATTGATGTACACAGCGGCTAATCTACAAGCATTATACAAAAATTTCACAGGGAGGAAACGAGCAATTTAGTAATCCCATACACAAAACTCAAACAGGACTTATACCTTGGGTGTCCGAGGTAGTCTCACAATGAAATTTGTAGTTACATATTCCCATTTCCATTCTGAAATAGACAGAGGTTGCAGTAGTTCCGCCAATATTTGTTATTCAACTCTGACTTGTTGGCACCGAAAACATTTAGACACAATTTCAACAATTTCCTTTTTCACAATAGGTCGCCAACATATTTATTTCAAAAGCCAACTAACTTTACCATAGGAGTTCGGTCTATTCCCTTGTCACAAAAGTTCAATTCATTCTTCAATAATTCTGTAACTCACAGTCTGATTCGGTATTTAGTTCAGTAGTTCATCACAGTTAATCAAGGTCAATCAAACATCTTCATGAATTTAAAGTGGATCCAGACACTGATTCCCGAGTCAACAAGATAACAACGAAACAATCGACCATACAATGTACATAGTTCACATATCCCCATAGCACTGATTGTAAAGTGCAATAACACTAACGCAGTCCATTTCTAACATAATACACGTGTTCTCAATTCATTCAACAGTTTACAGTTTACAGTTTCCAATTCAGTTCAGTATTTAATTCTCTGTTCCATCGAGTCTCCCCACATTATCTGGTAGTCGTCAAAAGCATAAGGCAATTCATATACTAATCCCCATGGCGTCAAAGGTAATACTAAAACAATCAATCACGTGTTAAACACATTTACACATCCTCAAAGCCCCATTACAGGACACAATGGCACTGAGCAGTTATTTACACAAGGCGTACTGAATTCACACACTTTTGGATAATCAGGGTTTCTCAAAGCTTCTTGGATGTTAAAACATCTACATAATACCAAAAGATGACATTCCGGACAAAACAAAAGAATAATAATCTCGGAATCAAAGCACACCCGTTCATAACCGTCGGTGGCCGACTCAAGATCGATTAGACAAAACCCCCCGTACAAAACCATCGGTGGCAAAAGAGATTCTCAACAAAAGTGCTACATAGGCTTAACGTCCCCTAGCACGAAAGGACGTCTCAAGAATGTCATCAAAACAAACGCAATATCACTTACTATAACCTAATTTCCCAAAACCCGATAACACTTGAAGCAAACGCATGAAACATATTCTGATCAGTCAAAGACAAATGTTGAGCACTGCTTATAATCAAATCAATCTGCCGTCATTGATTCCCACAGCGTCAAACGAACAAGGATGGGACAATATTTCTTACGACACCCAATCATTGGATTTGTACAATTCAGTTCATTCATAACACATATGTCCTCAATAGTTGAGGGTTGGTTCCCAATGGTGGTCATGGTCAAATCAATCTATTGCTAGCCACAAAAGGTCTTTCAAATAGGTCAAGTACTCTAAACAGATTCAAGTTTTGGGTCTATCATTTTTTCTGCCAAGAATAATCTGGCTATTTATTTATAAACCATCCGTGATCCCTCTTAACAAAATCAACTCAGATAGAGACTCTTATCAAATCAACCCAAGCAAAGGTCTTGTCAAATTTAATCAAACAAAGGTTCCATCACATTATATCCAATGAGGGTTCTATCAGGTCAAATTAGACAAAGGTTCTATTGGATCGAATTAGAAAAAAGTTTTCTCAAATGGGGTATTTAGTTTTGTAAGGCACACTTCGTTTACTTAGGTACATGGTTGATAATTTCACAACTATCCTAAGTTCATCAGGTCTCAAAGTCAAATCAGAGTCATTTATCACAACTGTTCATGTCAAAGTATTTCACGTCATGTACAATATGGCATTGTTCACATAAGTTCAAGTGTAGTTGCATATGCAAGCGTTCATATCAGGAGGTATAAATCGTAATCAGGATAGCAGTTCTCAAATAGGTCTTATATGCAAGCACATGGTACATTGCGGCACATTTAACAAAGTTCTTTGGTTACACACAATATATATAGGATTCGTCACGTAGGGGTTCCAAATCAGTCACAAAACATAGGCTTACGAGTCAAGCTCAGTTTAGTTACGTAGTTCAGTTAATTTTCTACCAGTTCCACATACATGATCCGTAATTTGCAGAGTTTATTATTTGGGGTGCTCAACTTAGTTATACAATCACAAGGTCACAATTCCAGTGGTTTAGTCATTGAAGGCAGTAGTATAACAAATCACCCTGAGCATAGGTTTAGATGTACAGGTGCATGTGCAGAGTTAATCAATATCCCAATACATATTTCACAATTTTCCCAAATGAAGCATATACATTCAATGAATACGGTCTTGATCTGATGGGTCTAACCAATCTAGATACACATGCAGCAGATATGAAGGAATATGCCGATCCGAATCAAATAATATCCCAAGCAAAAATGTACACATGTACTAATTCAGAACCAATCAACACATAGGCATTCGTTTATAAACAATATAGATACCTGGGATAGCGGTTGCAATATTCTGAGTGCTTTCTGGGACGAGTGCAATTACTCTATCTTGAGTAGCAATTCCTACCACTGGTACGAATCTAGCTGAGGCAGAACATTTATTCACATTTGCTCAGTTCGGGAACCATTCCTTACCATATGGTCCATTTTACCACACCTATAACCAGCCCCCGAAATCCGACAACAACTCCTCGGTGTTTCTTACACTGGTGGTGACAAAAGTTCTTGCCGTAGCGACAGTTGACGTTGTTGTCTTAAGATCTCTGCCATTTCTTGTACCATCCTTTCCAGTCTATCAAGTCGGGCTGTGGAAGAGCCTTCCAGCTCGTATGCCCTTAATTTAACCATCCTCCTCTCCACAAACTCTTATTAAATCATGCCAAATACCGGGATGTCCAATACAAAAATAAGCACATAGTCACATTCGTACATAGACACGTCTTTATATTCTCATTTCACATATCGTACGCAATTAATCACATACGTAACAGATAATTGCATACGTATCAGATATCGCATGCTGAACATTTACTAAGTAATTATATACTCAAATCATGTTCATATTTCACATAGACACCCGTAGGCAGAATTGAATGCACATAAAGAACTTTTCATGATTCATATATTCATGTATGTGCATTATAACAAAACAAACTTGTTGTACACATTAGTGTAACAATTCATATCTCATGTTCAAATCATGTGTGGTACTTCCTTTTGTGTAACATATCATGTTGGTCAAGCATATCAAGTTCCATAATGAAACCTTCGGTGCCGGGTAACATATCTCATTCATAGGCCACGGTATTGTTTCCCCCGGGCGAGGGCCTGTGCCACGGTATTATTTCCCCCGGGCTAGGGCCTCATGACCATAAGCCACAGTATTATGTCCCCTGGGCGAGGGCCTCCGCCAAGGATACTACAATTACGTTCAAGGAGAATTTAGACAATCATTCATTTATACCAAACATAGCATTTCAGGGGACTTGTCATTTCATACCATCAGAAAATAATTAAGGCTAAACATAACCTTATAGAGTTCTTACTCCCCATCTGATTAAACTTGCATTATACCTTATACAAAAGATTCACAAGTATGCATATATCAGAAAGCATACATATTCCAATGGTTTACAATGCAAGCAATTCACGAATTTATAGCACATAACTGTTCATATCGAAACACTTAAGCATATTCTTGATGCTTCCAAATTCATATTTATCACATGAATGCATCCTAGATCATTTCTAGACGCTTATTCTTATTGCTCTTTGGACAAGTGTGCGAGTTATTAACTCGTGCTCTGATACCACTCTGTCACGACCCGAACCCGCCCCCATGGGTTAAGGCCATAACGGCCAGTAATCGTGAGATTACCTACGGCCTCAAATCAAACCAGACAAAACTCATCAGAGTAAAGGGGCCAAACGGAAGCAAATTTTAAACTTTGTCCATAGAGCTGTGCTTACATGGCACATCATAACAATCCATACGAAAACATGTTAACAACTCACGTCAAAAAGATACAGCAACATAAAATTCTGTACAGACAGGATCATTCAAATGTAAGTCAAGCCGTCAAAACTATATATACCACAGATGCAAAATCTTCGCCGACATGACAAAATATAAATACACAGCAAAAGGGCGAAGACGGGTCTCGTACGTGAGACGCAAGGGCTGACTCCCCAAAACTCGGTTGTCCCATACTGACTTCACTGAGGCTGGGTTGGACCTCTCTTGGCTCACCTACAAGCACATGAATGAGCGTGAGCAATAGCCCAGTGAATAATATCAAATAAAGAATATACATGGAACAATATACATCAAACGAGGCCTCGGGCCCAATTTGCATTTCTAACTAATACATACACACATAGACATATGTAAGTTAAGTAACTGTGGTTTCAAACACATCATAATACGGCCTCGGGCCCAATTCATTCGTTTCATCGTCAAACCATTACTCGTGTCAAACTGGCCTTCAGCCTTTTCAAACTTTCATATCAGACTGGCCTTTAGGCCTATTTACACTTTCGTGTCGAAACGGCCTCTGGCCCATTCATTCATGTCTTGTCAAAACGACCTTCGGTCCATTCATTTACATCAAAACGACCTTCGGTCCGTTCATTTATGTCAAAACGGCCTTCGGCCCATTCATTTCTATCAAAACGACCTTCGGTCCATTCATTTCTATCAAAACGAGCTTCAGTCCATTCATTTCTATCAAAACGACCTTTGGTCCATTCATTTATGTCAAAACGACCTTTGGTCCGTTCATTTATGTCAAAACGGCCTTTGGCCGAATCATTTATGTCAAAACGGCCTTCGGCCCAATCATTTATGTCAAAACGGCCTTCGGCCCAATCATTTATGTCAAAACGGCCTCTGGCCCATTTACTCTATTATTCAGATCAGACTGTCGTTCATATCAGATTATCATTCGTATCGGAACGGCCTTTGGCCCATTCGCTCTTTAGGCATAGTAAGCGTTAGTCCAAAATCCAAATTAACAACTTACAAGAAGCTAAGAAATTAGACAATTAGCATATCTCAAATATCTTTATTAAGATACTACTCACAGTGATTGGCTTGTGGATTTGCCCTGGAGCTTGACCCTACACATCACATAACACATATGGGTCACAAATAATTCAATCCGTTCTTTGATTCACATATTCCTCTTTAGGCTTCATTCTTATCTCTTTAATTCAATTACAACGCTCAGTGTAGGCCTAAGAGTGCTTGGAAGTGAAAGGGAACGGAAAACAGAACACAGAATGCATAAACAAAATTTCAGCAAAATAGGGTCCCCGCTGAGCGGACCCTTAAGGCCAGCAAAAGTGCTGGTTGCATGGAAAATACGCTCGAGCGTGTAGTAGGACGCTCGAGCGGAAGGCCTGTCTAAATAGCTCCCCCGCTCGAGCGTGGCCTCCCCCGCTCAAGCGGACACCAAGTCTGCAAAAGGTATTGGGAGCACGTTTTTCCCGCTCGAGCGGCCATTACCCCCCCGCTCGAGCGGACATCAAAATTCTGGGAATTCCAGATTGTGTTCTTGAGCTCCCTTCCAACATTCTAACCACATTTCTTGTATGCTATGGCTCCAATTTCACATATATTTGTACTAACATGATAAAACACTAAAACACATTATTATGGAGCTCAATTTCAAGGATCAAACATTTGCATGGCTCAATTTAATTCAAGCTCAATTCTAACATACACATTCATGCATTCAAAGCTCCTATCTTTATTATTCAAGCATGCATGCAATTCTTGACTTCATTTATATTCCAAATAATGCAATGGTGTTCATTCTCATGGAGTACAACAAAAACACATGCTTGCATGTATGATTCAACACTCATATTTCCATATTCAACTTAGCACATGCTTGATTATACAAAATCATGGTGATCCTATACATGCATGTATATATTAACTCCAAATTCATCAATTATAGTACAACTCTTGTTCTTGATCACCAATTAACCTTTAATACACAAATCACAAGTTCAAACTCATGAATTCAAGACCAAATGCTTACCTACAGGCTCAATCTTCCAAACTATAGCAATTTCTTGAGTTCAATCCTCGAATCCTTCACAAATTTGAGCCAAACACCCAACTCTCCTCTTTTTCCTCTCTCTAGCCGACCCCCTTCTCTATCTCTTGAGTTTAATTCAGCCAAGAAGAGTAACAAAGAGGGTATTTGAGTGTATAGTGCCCCACTAAGTCACAATATAATAATATAGAGTAATTGGGTACCAATTCATTAATTTAATCAGTTTAATCTGACCCGAATCAATTTCTAATTAAATTTCACCGTAGGCTCTAAAAATTACGCTAATCACAATGGCGTAATCAATTTCGAGTTCTGTGGCCGATAAGGCCTCCAATTTAATTTCCGAAACGAAAAAATCAAACAGATATTCCTACGGTGAACAGATAGAAATTCAAAACCACATATTTTCACATAATGGTGCACAAAATCATATCAAAACACATAATCTCATTCATATTAAGGACCAATTAACGCATTACGGAACAGGGGTATCACAGACAAGGTCACCTTTTGCGTGCTTCTTACACTTGTAGTGTAAACCTTGCTCACTAGCCTAGTATACTTGGTGTTTTGGCCCATCATTCTAGCTTGTCTTGGCTATACTCCATGCATGTTTTGGTACTATTTTGACATGCTTTTGGACTGTTTTGAGTGTTCTTGGCCTTTTGGGGTTTGCTTTGTATAGCTATGGCATAGAGGGCTTCACTAGTCTTGAGTTTTGAGACCACTAGCATGCTATATTTGTGATGTTTGCATGCCTTGTCATCATTTGGCATGGTATTTCACAGCTTATATCTTTGCCATACTCTCATGTTTATCACTCCTTCAATGTGTTTGAGAGTTGCACCTTTATGCCTTGTTTGTGAGCCATTGCATGAGCATGCATTTCTCGCCTTTCATGCTATCATTTCAGATCATTTTAGCCACTGTTTTGGCCTGCTATAGCTCTTTTTTGGGCTGGTTTAATCATTTAAGCATTATATGGCATGCTTCTAGTGTAATGCACTTCATTAGCTTTGTCGTTCTTAGCTCTAAGCATATCTTGCATGCATCGTTTTCATGTTTCAATGTCATTTAGCATACTATTTCAGTGCTAGAATGTATGTCATTGCATCCCATTCTTCATTTGTTATATCACTTTGAAAGTGGTTTTAAGCCCTTTCTTGGTTTGAGCACGAAATCGAGGCGTTCATGCCTAATGGTTTTAGCCTTCTCTTGAGGGTTTCTACTAACCAACAGCATGATGCTTCTTTCATGCTCAAGATGCTTGTGGCTTAGTCCATCTTTCCATTTAGAGGACTTCTCACTTTTGGACTTAACCGGTTAAAGGATTAATTGGTAATCTAAAATGAGTAAACAAATTGAATTGAAGTAAAACATGCCAAGATAACATGTTTGTGTTGCATTGCATGTGTCCGGATCAGACGTTAATCCAAACACAAGAAATGAGAGACGTTTCATACTTGAAGTGATGAAACGTGCCACATTTCTTAGTCACCAACCCCCTTGATTGTGCATGATAGGGTGGAGGTCTCTCGAGTCTTGTGTGTTACTTGTGCATTCATTAACATTGTGCAAGCTTGACTCTTTGGCCATCATGCATTGAGATGCGTGATTGGTGGCTCAAGAGCCGAGCACTACACTCGTTTGAGCTTGAGACATGATAAGGAGTGTAGTTGTACACACATTTCCTTGCAAATACACTACCATGCCTCTGTTTGTGCTCTGTTGCAGTAAAAGGAGAAATTGCAGGAAGCAGTGGCTGACCGGCCATCAAAGCTGCCGACCGGCCATCAAGTCTGCCGATCGGCTATCAAAAGTGGCCGATGGCCATCAACTTTGGCCGATGGCCATCCCTCTCAGCCAACCATCCCTCATTACGTTCCTAAGGTGGGTCAGAAGCATCTTGGAAGTCGGCATAACTTTTAGAAGTCCAAAAGAGTGCAAACATAGGCATTTAGAGGCAAGGTAGTGGATTTTCGTGAGGACACCAACGAGCGTGCATGTCTCCCTTGCTCGCGAGGCCATTTCACTGCTTATGATTAGTCTGCGCGATTAGTCATTCAATTCGTTGTGTAATATCTTAACTAGCTTAGTATAGCTATTTATTTCAATTCGGTTTTGTAATAATTAATTAGCTTAGTGTAGCTAGCTTAGATTATTCTTTCGGACCCTCCGTCGAGAGGGCAAATGTTGTAATAAGTGTGCGTGTGTGTGATGCATGTCTTACAACCTCATTTCTTTCTCCCTTTTATTTACCCGCTTTCAGTGGTTAGATTAGGGCATGTTTCAATTAGCATACTTATATTTGCATGCGTGCATCCATACATTTGTCTTGCATGCAGCGGGCTCGGCGCATCATTCAAACTGCATTGTATTTCAATACCTATTTGAATACATGTTATCAAGTGTTGCATTCGCATGACATCTTAGAATAGCCGAGCCTACTTAGTTGCATTTTTGCATGTGTTGCATTAGGCATCTTAACATAAGCTAAGACCATGCATGATTTCTAACATAGCTTCTGTTTTGGCTCAGAGTACACTGTAAGTGTTTATGCTTTAGCATCCTTGCATGTGTGTGAGTGACTGCCATGATAGCATGCTTGCCATGAGGCTAACTGCTTAAGTGTTTAACTGCATGAATGCCTGTGGATGAAGGCTTTATTGCTTGAATTGGAACAATTCATCAAAATGTGAGTTTTAAGCCCACTTGAAGTGGCAAATCATGTTCTTAAGCCCACTTGAGGGTGGCAAATCCACGTCTTAGCCTACTTACGAGTAGCTTCTTCAAAGCATTTTCGAAAAACAAACATGAGATGTTTTGGTCCAAATCGAGCGATTTAGTCTATACTTGTATGCCGTGCACATCACATAGTAAGCTAGCTAATAAACCGAAATAAGAACACATGTGTTTTCAAAAACAACATATCATGTTAGTAGAGGCCGATCCTTTGATCGGGCGAGCGGGGGTGCTCATTTCAGGACCTTCCCATCTCGTACCCAAGTTCCCGAGCCGAGGTAACTTTGGTGATCACGGACACGTGGCCTTAGGCACGAGTCAGGGTTTCCTAAATTTTTCCAAAAAAAAATATTTAGGTGGCGACTCTGAAATTTGGCAAAGCAATCCATGTTTGGCGCTTTTTGATTCAAAATCTGATTTTCCAAAACGATTTTCCGGATTTGGACTCTTTGGTGATTTATCAGTCTTACATTGCACTTTGTGAGATTAGATTCAGAACCATGATAGGAGTCCGAACTGTAGTAGCTAGAACTACAATTCGTGCCCTCGCGCGTGAAGCGGAGTTCCGGGCGGTCTACAGCCCATCTACGAGTTGCACCCCGTCCAAGGAAAAAATTCTTGGGTGAATTATCCTGCTCTTTGTGATTATACCAATGGCCGAGAAGGCGAAGTTGAACAACCTCTGCTGAGGACGACGGCTTCCATCGTTGACGGTGACTTTCTTCTCCTCCGTCTATTTTACCTTTATTTTTTATTTTTTGTACCTCACCTCAATTTCATCAAACTCATTAAAAAATTTCATCTTTTTTTCAATTCAATTCAGCTTTGCTTAGGGGTTTCTTTATTCACTTTTTAATTTTC
>JAPPVO010000824.1:0-17725 GCA_030407325.1 Camellia japonica | reverse complement strand
GGTGCTAATTGGCTTATGCAACTAATTGTTTCATTAGCTTACGTGACCTAGTTTCACTCAAACTAATATTGCTTGGCCTCCAAGAAAAGAAAAATTTACTTAGCAATTGTAGCTTGACAATATTAGTTTAAGCTCGTCATTTACGGTTTTGTAAATCACCTAAGTTTTCAATTCTCAGGTCCAAAAGGATGAATTTGAATTCGCTTTCATTTTCATCCTATTTCCCTTTCTTCTCTCAAACTTTCTCCTCTACCACTCAAGGAAGAAAGTTTCTGTCTAACTCTCTTCTTTTTTTTCACTAACTTTCTCTTCTTGCTCTCAGGAAGAAGGTTTTTCTCTAAATCCCTCCGTTCTTTCTCCATCGTTCTCTCTTTTGTTCCAGGAACTAATTTGTTTAGGCAACTAATAGTTTCATTGTTTAAGTGGCCATGTTTGTCTCAAACTAATCTTGCATAGCCTCTAAGAAAGAGAATTTATTTAGCATTTGTAGCTTAGCGATATTAGTTTAACTTAAGCAACACATTTAATGTTTCGAAATCACCTAAATGTTCAATTCTCAAGTCCAAAAGGATGAATGCGAATTCCCTTTAATTTTGATCCTATTTCCTTTTCTTTTCTCTAACTTTCACCTCTAGCTTTCAAGAAGAAAGTCTCTCTCCATCTCTCTCTGTCCTTCTCCAACCTTGTCTCTTTTGTTCTAGGAACTGATTAGCTTAGGCAGCTAATAGTTTCATTAGCTTAAGTGGCCAAGTTTAACTGAAACTAATCATGCTTGTCGCCAAGAAAGAGATTTCACCGAGTAATTGTAGCTTAACGATATTAGTTTAACACAAGCACCTCATTTAAGGTTTTCTAAATCACCTTAGCGTTCATTCTCAAGTACAAAAGGATGAATTAGAATTCCCTTTAATTTCATCCTATTTCCTTTTCTTTTCTCTAACTTTCACTTCTGGCTCTGAAGAAGAAAGTTTCTCTTTAACTCTATCCGTCCTTCTAAATCATTCTCTCTTTTGCTCTAGGAACTATTAAGCTTGGGCAACCAATAGTTTCATTAGGTTAAGTGGCCAAGTTTAACTCAAACTAATCTTGCTTAGCCCTCCAAGAAGAGATTTAAGAGTATTCATTTACAGTGTAATTGTGGCTTAACGATATTAGTCTAACTTAAAGAACCTCATTAAATGTTTTCTAAATCACCTAAGTGTTCAATTCTCATGTGTCCAAAATGTTGAATTCGAATTCCCTTTAATTTTTATCCTACTTCTCTTCTTTTCTCTAATTTTCCTTCCCCATCCATCTCTCTTTTGTTCTAGGTAGGTACTAATTAGCTTATACAACTAATTGTTTCGTTAGCTTACGTGGCCTAGTTTCACTCAAACTTATGTTTCTTAGCCTCCAAGAAAGAGAAATTTACTGAGTAATTGTAGCTTAACGACATTAGTTTAAACCCTCATTTAAGGTTTTATAAATCACCTACACTTCTCAAGTACAGAGGGTTGAATTAGAATTCACTTTAATTTTCATCCTATTTCCCTTCCTTTTCTACAACTTTCACTTCTACCTCTCAAGAAGGAAGTTTCTCTTTAACTCTCCCCGTCATTCTAAATCATTCTCTCTTTTGCTCTATGAACTAATTAGCTTGGGCAACTAACGGTTTCATCAGGTTAAGTGCCCAAGTTTAACTCGAACTAATCTGGCTTAGCCTCCAAGAAAGAGAATTTACGGAGTAATTATGGCTTAACGATATTAGTTTAACTTAAGCACCTCATTTAATGTTTTCTAAATCACCTAAGTGTTCAATTCTCACGTCCAAAACGTTCAAATTAGAATTCCTTTAATTTTTATCCTATTTCCTTTATTTTCTCTAACTTTCTCTTCATGTTTCTCAAGAAGAAGGATATTCTCTAACTCTCTCCGCCCTTCTAAATCATTCCCTCTTTCGCTCTAGGAACTAATTAGCTTAGGCAACATAGTTTCATTAGGCCAACTTAACTCAAACTAATCTTGCTTAGCCTCCGGGAAGACAATTTACGGAGTAATCGTGGCTTAACGATATTAGTTTAATTGAAGCACCTCATTTAATGTTTTCTAAATCACCCAAGTGTTCAATTCTCATGTCCAAAAAGTTGAATTTGAATTCCGTTTAATTTTTTTATCCTATTTCCCTTTCTTTTCTCTAACTTTCTCTTCTCTAACATTCTCTTCTAGTTCTAAAGAAAAAAGATATTCTCTGACTCTCTCCGCCCTTCTAAATCATTATCTCTTTTGCTCTGGAACAAATTAGCTTAGGCAACTAATAGTTTCATTAGGTTAAGTGGCCAAGTTTAACTCAAACTAATCTTGCTTAGTCGCCGAGAAAGAGATTTTACTGAGTAATTGTAGCTTAACGGTATTAGTTTAACTTAAGCACCGCAGTCAAGGTTTTCTAAATCACCTTGGCGTTCAATTCTCAAGTACAAAAGGATTAATAAAATTCCCTTAATTTTAATCCTATTTCCCTTTCTTTTCACTAACTTTCACATCTAGCTTTCAGGAAGAGAGTTTCTCTCTAACCTCTCTCTGTCCTTCTCCATCCTTCTCTCTTTTGTTCTGGGAACTAATAAGCGTAAGTGGCCAAGTTTAACTCAAACTAGTCTTGCTTAGTCGCCAAGAAAGAGATTTTACTGAGTAATTGTAGCTTAACGGTATTAGTTTAACTTAGGCACCGCAATCAAGGTTTTCTAAATCACCTTAGCGTTCAATCTCAAGTACAAAAGGTTGAATTATAATTCCCTTTAATTTTCATCCTATTCCCTTTCTTTTCTCTAACTTTCACTTGTAGCTCTTAAGAAGAAAGTTTTCTCTCTAACTCTCTCCGTTCTACTAAATCATTCTCTCTTTTGCTCTTGGAACTAATTAGCTTGGGCAACTAATAGTTTCATTAGGTTAAGTGGCCAAGTTTAACTCAAGCTAATCTTGCTTAGCCTCCAAGAAAGAGAATCTACGGATTAATTGTGGCTTAACGTTATTCGTTTAACTTAAGCACCTCACTTAATGTTGTCTAAATCTCCTAAGTGTCCAATTCTCATGTCCAAAATGTTGAATTTGAATTCCATTTAATTTTTATCCTATTTCCCTTTCTTTTCTCAAGCTTTCTCTTTTCTTTTTTTTTGGGTGAATAAGTCATAAAATAAAACAAAAAACTCACACCACTACAAGGGGCCCTAGTTCACAAGAGAAAGATTCTCTCTAAACTCTCTCCGTCCTTCTCCGTCCATTCTCTCTTTTTTCTAGGTGCTAATTGGCTTATGCAACTAATTGTTTCATTAGCTTACGTGACCTAGTTTCACTCAAACTAATATTGCTTGGCCTCCAAGAAAGAAAATTTACTTAGCAATTGTAGCTTGACAATATTAGTTTAAGCTCGTCATTTACGGTTTTGTAAATCACCTAAGTTTTCAATTCTCAGGTCCAAAGGATGAATTTGAATTCGCTTTCATTTTCATCCTATTTCCCTTTCTTCTCTCAAACTTTCTCCTCTACCACTCAAGGAAGAAAGTTTCTGTCTAACTCTTTCTTTTTTTTCACTAACTTTCTCTTCTTGCTCTCAGGAAGAAGGTTTTTTCCTCTAATCCCTCCGTTCTTCTCCATCGTTCTCTCTTTTGTTCCAGGAACTAATTTGTTTAGGCAACTAATAGTTTCATTAGTTTAAGTGGCCAAGTTTGTCTCAAACTAATCTTGCATAGCCTCTAAGAAAGAGAATTTATTTAGCAATTGTAGCTTAGCGATATTAGTTTAACTTAAGCAAACACATTTAATGTTTTCGAAATCACCTAAATGTTCAATTCTCAAGTCCAAAAGGATGAATGCGAATCCCTTTAATTTTGATCCTATTTCTTTTCTTTTCTCTAACTTTCACCTCTAGCTTTCAAGAAGAAAGTCTCTCTCCATCTCTCTCTGTCCTTCTCCAACCTTGTCTCTTTTGTTCTAGGAACTGATTAGCTTAGGCAGCTAATAGTTTCATTAGCTTAAGTGGCCAAGTTTAACTGAAACTAATCATGCTTAGTCGCCAAGAAAGAGATTTCACCGAGTAATTGTAGCTTAACGATACGATATAGTTTAACACAAGCACCTCATTTAAGGTTTTCTAAATCACCTTAGCGTTCAATTCTCAAGTACAAAAGGATGAATTAGAATTCCCTTAATTTTCATCCTATTTCCTTTTTCTTTTCTCTAACTTTCACTTCTGGCTCTGAAGAAGAAAGTTTCTCTTTAACTCTATCCGTCCTTCTAATCATTCTCTTTTGCTCTAGGAACTAATTAAGCTTGGGCAACCAATAGTTTCATTAGGTTAAGTGGCCAAGTTTAACTCAAACTAATCTTGCTAGCCCTCAGTTTACGCTCCAAAAAAGAGAATTTACAGTGTAATTGTGGCTTAACGATATTAGTCTAACTTAAGAACCTCATTAAATGTTTTCTAAATCACCTAAGTGTTCAATTCTCATGTGTCCAAAATGTTGAATTCGAATTCCCTTTAATTTTTATCCTACTTCTCTTTCTTTTCTCTAATTTTCCTTCCCCATCCATCTCTCTTTTGTTCTAGGTACTAATTAGCTTATACAACTAATTGTTTCGTTAGCTTACGTGGCCTAGTTTCACTCAAACTTATGTTTCTTAGCCTCCAAGAAAGAGAATTTACTGAGTAATTGTAGCTTAACGACATTAGTTTAAACCCCTCATTTAAGGTTTTATAAATCACCTACACTTCTCAAGTAGAGAGGGTTGAATTAGAATTCACTTTAATTTTCATCCTATTTCCCTTCCTTTTCTACAACTTTCACTTCTACCTCTCAAGAAGGAAAGTTTCTCTTTAACTCTCCCCGTCATTCTAAATCATTCTCTCTTTTGCTCTATGAACTAATTAGCTTGGGCAACTAACGGTTTCATCAGGTTAAGTGCCCAAGTTTAACTCGAACTAATCTGGCTTAGCCTCCAAGAAAGAGAATTTACGGAGTAATTATGCTTAACGATATTAGTTTAACTTAAGCACCTCATTTAATGTTTTCTAAATCACCTAAGTGTTCAATTCTCACGTCCAAACGTTCAAATTAGAATTTCCTTTAATTTTTATCCTATTTCCCTTTATTTTCTCTAACTTTCTCTTCAGTTCTCAAGAAGAAGGATATTCTCTAACTCTCTCCGCCCTTCTAAATCATTCCTCTTTCGCTCTAGGACTAATTAGCTTAGGCAACTAATAGTTTCATTAGGCCAACTTAACTCAAACTAATCTTGCTTAGCCTCCGGGAAAGACAATTTACGGAGTAATCGTGGCTTAACGATATTAGTTTAATTGAAGCACCTCATTTAATGTTTTCTAAATCACCCAAGTGTTCAATTCTCATGTCCAAAAAGTTGAATTTGAATTCCGTTTAATTTTTTTATCCTATTTCCCCTTTCTTTCTCTAACTTTCTCTTCTAGTTCTAAAGAAAAAAGATATTCTCTCTGACTCTCTCCGCCCTTCTAAATCATTATCTCTTTTGCTCTAGGAACAAATTAGCTTAGGCAACTAATAGTTTCATTAGGTTAAGTGGCCAAGTTTAACTCAAACTAATCTTGCTTAGTCGCCGAGAAAGAGATTTTACTGAGTAATTGTAGCTTAACGGT
The DNA here is from genome assembly GCA_030407325.1 of Camellia japonica. NCBI lineage: Eukaryota > Viridiplantae > Streptophyta > Magnoliopsida > Ericales > Theaceae > Camellia > Camellia japonica. Next base: position 12,084 of record JAPPVO010000824.1, on the reverse strand, counting down.
ATTAGTTTAACTTAAGCACCGCAGTCAAGGTTTTCTAAATCACCTTGGCGTTCAATTCTCAAGTACAAAAGGATTAATAAAAATTCCCTTTAATTTTAATCCTATTTCCTTTCTTTTTCACTAACTTTCACATCTAGCTTTCAGGAAGAGAGTTTCTCTCTAACCCTCTCTCTGTCCTTCTCCATCCTTCTCTCTTTTGTTCTGGGAACTAATAAGCGTAAGTGGCCAAGTTTAACTCAAACTAGTCTTGCTTAGTCGCCAAGAAAGAGATTTTACTGAGTAATTGTAGCTTAACGGTATTAGTTTAACTTAGGCACCGCAATCAAGGTTTTCTAAATCACCTTAGCGTTCAATTCTCAAGTACAAAAGGTTGAATTATAATTCCCTTTAATTTTCATCCTATTTCCCTTTCTTTTCTCTAACTTTCACTTGTAGCTCTTAAGAAGAAAGTTTCTCTCTAACTCTCTCCTTCTACTAAATCATTCTCTCTTTTGCTCTTGGAACTAATTAGCTTGGGCAACTAATAGTTTCATTAGGTTAAGTGGCCAAGTTTAACTCAAGCTAATCTTGCTTAGCCTCCAAGAAAGAGAATCTACGGATTAATTGTGGCTTAACGTTATTCGTTTAACTTAAGCACCTCACTTAATGTTGTCTAAATCTCCTAAGTGTCCAATTCTCATGTCCAAAATGTTGAATTTGAATTCCATTTAATTTTATCCTATTTCCCTTTCTTTTCTCAAGCTTTCTCTTTTTTTTTTTTTGGGTGAATAAGTCATAAAATAAAACAAAACTCACACCACTACAAGGGCCCTAGTTCACAAGGAGAAAGATTCTCTCTAAACTCTCTCCGTCCTTCTCCGTCCATCTCTCTTTTCTAGGTGCTAATTGGCTTATGCAACTAATTGTTTCATTAGCTTACGTGACCTAGTTTCACTCAAACTAATATTGCTTGGCCTCCAAGAAAGAAAATTTACTTAGCAATTGTAGCTTGACAATATTAGTTTAAGCTCGTCATTTACGGTTTTGTAAATCACCTAAGTTTTCAATTCTCAGGTCCAAAAGGATGAATTTGAATTCGCTTTCATTTTCATCCTATTTCCCTTTCTTCTCTCAAACTTTCTCCTCTACCACTCAAGGAAGAAAGTTTTCTGTCTAACTCTTTCTTTTTTTTCACTAACTTTCTCTTCTTGCTCTCAGGAAGAAGGTTTTTCTCTAAATCCCTCCGTTCTTCTCCATCGTTCTCTCTTTTGTTCCAGGAACTAATTTGTTTAGGCAACTAATAGTTTCATTAGTTTAAGTGGCCATGTTTGTCTCAAACTAATCTTGCATAGCCTCTAAGAAAGAGAATTTATTTAGCAATTGTAGCTTAGCGATATTAGTTTAACTTAAGCAACACATTTAATGTTTTCGAAATCACCTAAATGTTCAATTCTCAAGTCCAAAAGGATGAATGCGAATTCCCTTTAATTTTGATCCTATTTCCTTTTCTTTTCTCTAACTTTCACCTCTAGCTTTCAAGAAGAAAGTCTCTCTCCATCTCTCTCTGTCCTTCTCCAACCTTGTCTCTTTTGTTCTAGGAACTGATTAGCTTAGGCAGCTAATAGTTTCATTAGCTTAAGTGGCCAAGTTTAACTGAAACTAATCATGCTTAGTCGCCAAGAAAGAGATTTCACCGAGTAATTGTAGCTTAACGATATTAGTTTAACACAAGCACCTCATTTAAGGTTTTCTAAATCACCTTAGCGTTCAATTCTCAAGTACAAAAGGATGAATTAGAATTCCCTTTAATTTTCATCTATTCTTTTCTTTTCTCTAACTTTCACTTCTGGCTCTGAAGAAGAAAGTTTCTCTTTAACTCTATCCGTCCTTCTAAATCATTCTCTCTTTTGCTCTAGGAACTAATTAAGCTTGGGCAACCAATAGTTTCATTAGGTTAAGTGGCCAAGTTTAACTCAAACTAATCTTGCTTAGCCCTCCAAAGAGAATTTACAGATTTACAGAGTAAGTGTGGCTTAACGATATTAGTCTAACTTAAGAACCTCATTAAATGTTTTCTAAATCACCTAAGTGTTCAATTCTCATGTGTCCAAAATGTTGAATTCGAATTCCCTTTAATTTTATCCTACTTCTCTTCTTTTCTCTAATTTTCCTTCCCCATCCATCTCTCTTTTGTTCTAGGTACTAATTAGCTTATACAACTAATTGTTTCGTTAGCTTACGTGGCCTAGTTTCACTCAAACTTATGTTTCTTAGCCTCCAAGAAAGAGAATTTACTGAGTAATTGTAGCTTAACGACATTAGTTTAAACCCCTCATTTAAGGTTTTATAAATCACCTACAATCTCAAGTACAGAGGGTTGAATTAGAATTCACTTTAATTTTCATCCTATTTCCCTTCCTTTCTACAACTTTCACTTCTACCTCTCAAGAAGAAAGTTTCTCTTTAACTCTCCCCGTCATTCTAAATCATTCTCTCTTTGCTCTATGAACTAATTAGCTTGGGCAACTAACGGTTTCATCAGGTTAAGTGCCCAAGTTTAACTCGAACTAATCTGGCTTAGCCTCCAAGAAAGAGAATTTACGGAGTAATTATGGCTTAACGATATTAGTTTAACTTAAGCACCTCATTTAATGTTTTCTAAATCACCTAAGTGTTCAATTCTCACGTCCAAAACGTTCAAATTAGAATTTCCTTTAATTTTTATCCTATTTCCCTTATTTTCTCTAACTTTCTCTTCAAGTTCTCAAGAAGAAGGATATTCTCTAACTCTCTCCGCCCTTCTAAATCATTCCCTCTTTCGCTCTAGGAACTAATTAGCTTAGGCAACTAATAGTTTCATTAGGCCAACTTAACTCAAACTAATCTTGCTTAGCCTCGGGGAAGACAATTTACGGAGTAATCGTGGCTTAACGATATTAGTTTAATTGAAGCACCTCATTTAATGTTTTCTAAATCACCCAAGTGTTCAATTCTCATGTCCAAAAAGTTGAATTTGAATTCCGTTTAATTTTTTATCCTATTTCCCTTTCTTTTCTCTAACTTTCTCTTCTCTAACATTCTCTTCTAGTTCTAAAGAAAAAAGATATTCTCTGACTCTCTCCGCCCTTCTAAATCATTATCTCTTTTGCTCTAGGAACAAATTAGCTTAGGCAACTAATAGTTTCATTAGGTTAAGTGGCCAAGTTTAACTCAAACTAATCTTGCTTAGTCGCCGAGAAAGAGATTTTACTGAGTAATTGTAGCTTAACGGTATTAGTTTAACTTAAGCACCGCAGTCAAGGTTTTCTAAATCACCTTGGCGTTCAATTCTCAAGTACAAAAGGATTAATTTGAATTCCCTTTAATTTTAATCCTATTTCCCTTTCTTTTCACTAACTTTCACATCTAGCTTTCAGGAAGAGAGTTTCTCTCTAACCCTCTCTCTGTCCTTCTCCATCCTTCTCTCTTTTGTTCTAGGAACTAATAAGCGTAAGTGGCCAAGTTTAACTCAAACTAGTCTTGCTTAGTCGCCAAGAAAGAGATTTTACTGAGTAATTGTAGCTTAACGGTATTAGTTTAACTTAGGCACCGCAATCAAGGTTTTCTAAATCACCTTAGCGTTCAATTCTCAAGTACAAAAGGTTGAATTATAATTCCCTTTAATTTTCATCCTATTTCCCTTTCTTTTCTCTAACTTTCACTTGTAGCTCTAAGAAGAAAGTTTCTCTCTAACTCTCTCCGTTCTACTAAATCATTCTCTCTTTTGCTCTTGGAACTAATTAGCTTGGGCAACTAATAGTTTCATTAGGTTAAGTGGCCAAGTTTAACTCAAGCTAATCTTGCTTAGCCTCCAAGAAAGAGAATCTACGGATTAATTGTGGCTTAACGTTATTCGTTTAACTTAAGCACCTCACTTAATGTTGTCTAAATCTCCTAAGTGTCCAATTCTCATGTCCAAAATGTTGAATTTGAATTCCATTTAATTTTATCCTATTTCCCTTTCTTTTCTCAAGCTTTCTCTTTTCTTTTTTTTTTTGGGTGAATAAGTCATAAAATAAAACAAAAAACTCACACCACTACAAGGGGCCCTAGTTCACAAGGAGAAAGATTCTCTCTAAACTCTCTCCGTCCTCTCCGTCCATCTCTCTTTTGTTCTAGGTGCTAATTGGCTTATGCAACTAATTGTTTCATTAGCTTACGTGACCTAGTTTCACTCAAACTAATATTGCTTGGCCTCCAAGAAAGAAAATTTACTTAGCAATTGTAGCTTGACAATATTAGTTTAAGCTCGTCATTTACGGTTTTGTAAATCACCTAAGTTTTCAATTCTCAGGTCCAAAAGGATGAATTTGAATTCGCTTTCATTTTCATCCTATTTCCCTTTCTTCTCTCAAACTTTCTCCTCTACCACTCAAGGAAGAAAGTTTCTGTCTAACTCTTTCTTTTTTTTCACTAACTTTCTCTTCTTGCTCTCAGGAAGAAAGTTTTTCTCTAAATCCCTCCGTTCTTCTCCATCGTTCTCTCTTTTGTTCCAGGAACTAATTTGTTTAGGCAACTAATAGTTTCATTAGTTTAAGTGGCCAAGTTTTGTCTCAAACTAATCTTGCATAGCCTCTAAGAAAGAGAATTTATTTAGCAATTGTAGCTTAGCGATATTAGTTTAACTTAAGCAACACATTTAATGTTTTCGAAATCACCTAAATGTTCAATTCTCAAGTCCAAAAGGATGAATGCGAATTCCCTTTAATTTTGATCCTATTTCCTTTCTTTTCTCTAACTTTCACCTCTAGCTTTCAAGAAGAAAGTCTCTCTCCATCTCTCTCTGTCCTTCTCCAACCTTGTCTCTTTGTTCTAGGAACTGATTAGCATAGACAGCTAATAGTTTCATTAGCTTAAGTGGCCAAGTTTAACTGAAACTAATCATGCTTAGTCGCCAAGAAAGAGATTTCACCGAGTAATTGTAGCTTAACGATATTAGTTTAACACAAGCACCTCATTTAAGGTTTTCTAAATCACCTTAGCGTTCAATTCTCAAGTACAAAAGGATGAATTAGAATTCCCTTTAATTTTCATCCTATTTCCTTTTCTTTTCTCTAACTTTCACTTCTGGCTCTGAAGAAGAAAGTTTCTCTTTAACTCTATCCGTCCTTCTAAATCATTCTCTCTTTTGCTCTAGGAACTAATTAAGCTTGGGCAACCAATAGTTTCATTAGGTTAAGTGGCCAAGTTTAACTCAAACTAATCTTGCTTAGCCCTCCAAGAAAGAGAATTTACAGTATTCATCCAAAAAAAAAAAAAAAAGAGAATTTACAGTGTAATTGTGGCTTAACGATATTAGTCTAACTTAAGAACCTCATTAAATGTTTTCTAAATCACCTAAGTGTTCAATTCTCATGTGTCCAAAATGTTGAATTCGAATTCCCTTTAATTTTTATCCTACTTCTCTTTCTTTTCTCTAATTTTCCTTCCCCATCCATCTCTCTTTTGTTCTAGGTACTAATTAGCTTATACAACTAATTGTTTCGTTAGCTTACGTGGCCTAGTTTCACTCAAACTTATGTTTCTTAGCCTCCAAGAAAGAGAATTTACTGAGTAATTGTAGCTTAACGACATTAGTTTAAACCCCTCATTTAAGGTTTTATAAATCACCTACACTTCTCAAGTAGAGAGGGTTGAATTAGAATTCACTTTAATTTTCATCCTATTTCCCTTCCTTTTCTACAACTTTCACTTCTACCTCTCAAGAAGGAAGTTTCTCTTTAACTCTCCCCGTCATTCTAAATCATTCTCTCTTTTGCTCTATCAACTAATTAGCTTGGGCAACTAACGGTTTCTGTAACGCCCTTAAAATTCAACCCATTAAATATAAAACAAAACATGCATTATTAAAAGAAGACATTATTTATTACATCAATCATCAGAGTCTTACGAAATAAAATACCATAATAAATGCCCTACGGGCTTACATCTTGCCAAGCCATCACTTGGATACAATTTACTGAGTTCTAACTCAAAAACAGATAAAGCCCTAGGCTTGAAAGATTACATTATCCAAATAAAATAAATAAACAAATCTTCACATTCAATTCCTCACAAGCTAAGTCCTTGGAGGGAGTGAACCACCTGAACCTGAAAAATAAAGTTCCCATATAGGGTGAGCCACAGCCCAGTAGAGAAATACTAAACCAAGCATAAGAATTAACTAAAGCATTAGCATCTGATACATGGTTAACACTCTACAATCAAGTTACAATTTTCATGACACGAATGTCTACACTGCCTATGACACATTGTCTATGGCACATTTTAATTTCCACTTATGGCTCAGAACCTGGCCAAATAACTTAACAGGGGTTTCATCTTTTATTAACAATACTTCCAATTCAACAGGAATAACAATTTAAGTTAGACCTAAACATAAAGATCTTAAAAAAAACTTGTGCTTAATGATGATATTCATGTCATTGGTATTTTGGAGACCAAAGTTAGACAGTGTAATGAGAATAACATCTTTAAAAAATGTTTTGGTAATTGGTCGCTTTTGTCCAACTCTCAACCAACTGAAACTGGCAGGCTGTGGGTGTGTTGGAATAATGAGTTTTGTGATGTAAAACTGTGTTCAAAGTCTAACCAACACATCTTTTGTGAAATTATGATATTGGCCACTAAAGTCACCTTTTTTGCAACTTTCGTGTATGCGGATAATAAACATTCTGTGAGAAAAGTGGTTTTTGAAAATATGTTGTCTATCTCCCGTGGTAAGTCCAATTCTCCTAGCATTTTCCTGGGTGATTTTAATGCTGTGAGATATCGCCAGGAAAAAGTGGGGGTTCCTCTGCTTGGTCAAATGAGAGTGAAGAATTCAATTCCTATATTAACTCATCTGAGTTGACAGACTTATCTTATGGTGGCTGTCAATTCACATGGGCTAATAAAAGAGGTGCTGGTGACTACATTGCTACCAAGATTGACAGGGTTCTTGTTAATGAGGCTTGGCTGGATAAGTTCCCTGAGTCCAGTGCCCTTTTCCTTCCCTCTGGCATTTCTGATCACTCTCCTGCTGTGGTCACTATCAGTGAGTCCAAAACTTCTTTTAAGAAACCTTTTAAATACTTTGATTTCTGGTCCAAACACCCTGATTTCTTAAAATGTGTGTCTGCTAACTGGGTTCAATTTATTAAAGGGGTTCCCATGTTCAGGGTTTGTCAAAAGCTGAAACATCTCAAATCTGATCTCAAGTTGTTGAATAAAAAAGATTTTAGTGATATCTCTGTTAGAGTCCAAGTTGCTAAAGCTAGACTGGAATCTGTCCAGATCAAGCTTGACAAAGACCCTCAGAATTGTGACCTCCAGGTTCAGGAAAGGAATGAGTTTAAGCACTATTTGGATCTTAGCAAGGTGGAGGAGAGCCTTGCTCTCCAAAAATCTAGAGTCCAATGGCTTAGCCTGGGTGATAAGAATAGTAGCTTCTTCTTTAGGTCGGTGAGGAACAATATTAATCGGGGTAAAATTGTGAGTGTTGATTCGGGGGATGGCAATAAGATTACTGAAATGAGTGAAATTCATAATGCTTTTGTGCAATTCTATACAAATCTTTTCGGAGCCCCTTTTGATGATCACTATAATGGCCTTGATAGGATTAGAACTTTGGTGAAATCTAAGGTGACTCAATCTCAGTCGGATATGCTTGCTAAGCCTATTTCTGACGCTGAGATAAAGGATGTCTTTTGGTCCCTCAAGGCTAATAAGGCTCCGGGTCCTGATGGCTATTCGGCGGGTTTCTTCAAGAGTTCTTGGGACATTGTGGGTAAGGAGGTCACTCTTGCTATAAGATCCTTTTTTGAAACTGGCAAACTTCTCTCCGAGGTTAACAGCACGATTATAGCCCTGATTCCTAAAGTCCCTAACCCCACGAAGGTGGGGGACTATAGGCCTATTTCCTGCTGTAATACGATCTATAAATGCATAGCCAAAATCATTGCTAATAGAATCAAAATTGTCCTTCCTGACCTTATTGACCCTGTGCAGTCAGCCTTTGTTCAGGGTAGAAGGATCTCGGATAACATTTTTTTGTCTCAGGAGCTTATGAGGGGCTATCACCGGGATTCTAAAATCCCTAAATGTGCTATGAAAGTTGATATTATGAAGGCCTATGATAACGTTCGGTGGGAATTCATTCTTGACATCTTGAATGCCATGAACTTCCCTCCTTGTATGATTAATTGGATCAAGGCTTGTATGACTAGCCCTTCTTTCTCTATATGCATCAATGGGAGCCTTCATGGGTATTTCAAAGGGGCGAGAGGGCTTAGACAAGGGGATCCGATGTCCCCTTACTTGTTTGTTTTGGCTATGGAAATCCTTTCCAGGATTCTTGCTGAAAAAGCCAGTGATCCTCATTTCAAATTTCATTGGAGGTGTGACAGAACCAAGATTGTTAATCTGTGTTTTGCTGATGACCTCATGATCTTCAGTAAGGGTGACCTTGGCACGGTTAACCTTATCATGCAAGGCTTAGATGAGTTTAGACTTTTGTCTGGGCTTACCCCTAGCCCTAGCAAAAGCAACATGTTTTTCTCGGGGTGTAGCAATGATCTTAAAAATGATATCCTTAGTGTTGCCAAATTTACTGAGGGCACTCTCCCAGTGAGGTACCTGGGTGTGCCTCTGATCACTACTAAGCTTAAGGCTACTGACTGTCAAATCCTGGTTGAGATGATTACCAAGAGGATTAAGAGTTGGACCAATAAGCCTCTGTCCTATGCGGGTAGAGCCCAACTCATTCAGACTGTCCTTTTCTCTATGCAAGTTTACTGGTCTTCCCTTTTTATCCTTCCTAAGAAGGTGATGAGGGAAATTGATAGTATCCTGAGAGCTTTCTTGTGGTCTGGTGTTGATCTTAAGAAACATAGTGCTAAGATAGCTTGGAATAATGTGTGTCGGCCTAAAGGTGAGGGTGGCTTAGGTTTTAAAGAGATGGGTGTCTGGAATAGGGCTGCTGTAGCTAAGCATGTCTGGTACCTGTTTTCGAGTGAGGAGGGTTCTATGTGGTGTCAATGGGTCAAGTCCTATTTACTTAAGGGTAGAAGCCTTTGGTATGTTAGTATGCCTAGCGACCCTTCTTGGGTCTGGCGTAAGATTTTGTCTCTTAGAAATCTCATATATCCTCTTATCAAGTTCAAAATTGGTAAAGGGGATAAGGTGTTTTTGTGGTTCGATAACTGGCATCCTTTGGGTTCCCTATGGCATAGGTTTGGTCACCGCATTTTGTACGACACGGGTCTTTCTTTCAATTCCAAAGTTAGTGAAATTATTTCTAATAATGATTGGAAGTGGCCTGTTGATAATTCTTGGGAAATCAAGGAGTTGATCTCTTCAACTCCCAGTGACCTTAAACCTGTGAGGGATAACCAGGACTGTCCTATTTGGAATCTGACTATGGATGGGAAGTTTACCATACAATCTACTTGGGATTGTTGGAGGGATAAGGGTACGAAAGTGCCTTGGGGTAATCTTGTTTGGGGTCATCCTTCCATACCAAGGGTGAGCTTTATGGTTTGGATGGCTATTAATGAGAGACTGAACACGGGGGATAGGCTGCAATTGTTTGGCCTTGCTCCTAACCCCTCTTGCCCTTTGTGTCATGACCCTGGGGAGAGTCACTCCCATTTGTTCTTCAACTGTGTGTATTCCTCTAGGATTTGGGGGGCCTTACAGGCTAAGTGTAATGTTAGTTGGCCCCAATTATCCTGGCAGGAATCTGTTGTCTATGCTACACAGTCCATCACAGGTAAAACTCTGAAGTCTACCATTACTAAACTCTCTTTCCTTGGTACAGTCTACCATATTTGGTTAGAAAGGAATAGGAGGATTTTTAGCAAGGAGTCTAGACCTGAGAGTGTGGTCACTAGTCTTATTGTCCAGATGGTTAGAGGTAGGGTGCTCTCTCTGACTAATCTGATTAATTCTACAGGTGATGCTTGGTTTTTGGCTCAATGGAATTTACCTATATCTATTATGAAGCAGCCTAAGGTCAATAGTGCTGACAACTTCTTGAGTGTGGAAAGGAATCCTATATTGAGGGTTGAGTGAATGTGAGCAGAAAGTGTGGGATTTCTAATGTAGCTTCTCTTTTACAGGTCTTAATCCATGACTGCTGGATCTTTTTTGAAGATTGTTCTGTTCGCTCTAGCATATTGGGCTATTGTTCCTTGTGGGCCGAGTGGAGTGAGCCCATATAATCTGATTCATCATTGTGGGTTGAGGGGTGTGAGACATCTTATAATTCTTTTAACCATATCTATATATTATATTTTTTATATGCAGGTTAAGGAAGCTCCTCATTACAAATTGCTGGCTGGGTGTTTGTGTGTGTTGAAGAGATGTGGGTCGAGTGGTGTGAGACCATATAATGTGTGGAGAGATGTTTTTAGATGTGGGCCGAGTGATGGGAGGTCTCATATATTGTGTATCTTGTTCCTTCTCCTTTATGACCCTATATGCTTTGATATCTCTTTGTCTGGGCAGGGTTACCCGATCTCAAAATGGTTATGTGGGGATGGATGTACACTGGACCATCTCTGCAGGGAATGTCAGCTAGGTCTAATTTCCGTGGGTTGGTGTGCAGGTGTATGCCCCAGGCATTACCGCTGCAAGGTTCCTTCTCGATGGGACTGCTCCGTATCAAGTGCTGCATGGGGGCTGTTGGAAGAGAGTGCGTGTACCGTGGCGATGGCTGCTCTTAGCGCCTGGCTATGCTACATGAGTGTGTTCATCAGTTGTCTTCTTTATGGTTTGTACATATTTTTTGTGGGTATTTCGGCTTACCCCTACGGGCTGTGTAGGAGGAATTTAGTGTATTTCATTGCGTTGTGTTATAGGTATTCTAGCTATCTGTTGGAATGGGTCTATTTTGGTGTCCTTATCAGGTTCTCTTGGGGATGTTATTTTTGTATGATCATGTGTCACGTGCTTAGTCCTACGGGCTGTGTAGGACAATCTCTTTGTTGCTGTGTTCCTTTAGAAGGGACGGTTTTGTGTAGGATGCTGGGTTGTCATTGTGTACACAGTCCCTATCCTTTACAGGACATGGACTATGTACATCCTGTTTGGCTTTCTCTTGTCTTTCGGATGTAGTCTCTCGGCTTTGTATAGATTTGGGTTCTTGGCCGTGTGTTTTTGTTTGTAGGGCCTGGGGTATGCCCCTTGTATTCGTGTAAATCTTTCTGTTTTATTTATTTCTTATTCACCCAAAAAAAAAACCAATTCACTTCCAAACTTCCCAATTGATACACATTTTAGTGATGTATCATATCAACAATAAATAGAAATATATCTATAAATCAATAAGCACACATAAGAGTGATGCTACTGGAGTCCATCCCCTATCTCCTCCCAATAAATCCGGTTTAGAGGTCCATCCCCTATCTTCCCCTAAACCGTGGAGTTCATCCCCTATCTCCTCCAAAACCAATGCATATGCAATAAAACACACAATTGCCATATACAACACATAATTAATACACAAATGTTCTGTATTAACTCAACAGTCAAATAATTGACTCAATTCCAGTTATACCTAAGCCGCATGCAAGTCTACAACAATCAATGGCTATCCTCCACCGATAGCCCAAAACAGTTATTTCTAAACAAAATAAATACATCAATGAATGTAAATTAACATTCCCAATTCTATGAATTAAACCAAATTCCATATTATTCCTTTAAATTAATTATACAAATGAATCTAAACCAAAACCCTAAGGTTTCTTACAAAATTACCAAACTACCCCCACATACCAAAATACCAACACTTAGGATTAAAACATATAAATGGAGTAGGAAATCCCTACCTCGAAGATATAACTCAGAATGAAGGAGATGAAGATGATGCCCAAACCTCAAAGTGCTCCAAATCAAGAATTTCTCAGATTAGATGAAAGCCCTCACTCCCCTCTACCTTATTTGTAAAGCAACTAGGGCAAAAACCCACCCTAACTAGATCAAACCAGAGAATGTTTAGAGAGAAGAGAGAAGTCGGACTTTAGGGTTTTAGAATCAAAAGGGGCTGAAAACTGTTTTAAAATACGCTTCTGCGTATTTATA
>JAPPVO010000823.1:0-14904 GCA_030407325.1 Camellia japonica | reverse complement strand
GGAAAACATTGAGAATGTTTTGGTTTAATGGAAATATTTTGGAACTTGCCTCATAATGGAAGTTTAGTATAACATTGAATATGTTGAATATATTGTTGAATTAGAGTTTTGTCATGAAATTGAATATAATATTGAAAACTGTTGAAATTGAAAGGAAAAATGCATAATACTGATGCAGGTTGTAATATATGTTGTTTTATATACATATTGTGAGATGCCTCTTGATAAGAGAGAAATGACGGTATTGGGTCAAGTTGTGCATTATTGTAATGTCATATTGTTGGAATTTGAGGAAAAACCTGTTTTCAAAACTTATGCTTAATTTCGGGACGAAATTCTTTTAAGGGGGGGAGGTTATAGCGACCCGGTCTTTCCCCATTTGGTTGTTGTACCTGGACTTATGTTCCGTTAGATTCAGTTGTTATTATATTGTTGTTGTTGTCCTTTAAATTCCTTATTTTTGAGTTATAGGATATGTTGGGCAGGTTTTGTTACAGGTTGGTTGGGTTCGGAAACCAAGTGTTGCTGTCCAGTTTTTGGGTTGGTCGCTCGAGCGAGGGTTTGGTCGCTCGAGCGAGGGTTGTTTTTGTGTCTGGTGGCTCGAGCCAGGGTTTCTTCGCTCGAGCGAGCGATTGCGTCTAGTATAGACTTGAGAGCAGTGTTTCTTCGCTTGAGCGAGCTTTCTTCGCTCGAGCGAGCGAGGTGTATGCTTTCGACTTCTTCGCTCGAGCGAGCATTCCTTCGCTCGAGTGAGCTTCTGTGTTGCAGACCTGAAGCATCGAGTTTTTGGCTCGAGCGAGCTTTTCTTCGCTCGAGCGAGGTTTTCTTGTGTCTGGTCGCTCGAGCGACCAAGTCTTCGCTCGAGCGAGCCTGTCCAGTTTAAATAGGCAGCAGCGGGATTTTGAACAGCTTTTCATCCTCTTTTTGATTCCAAACCCTAGGTCTGACTTCTCTCTCTCTTCTCTCTTAGGTTTGATCTATTTAGGGTGTGTTTCTACCCTAGTGGCTTTATTAAAAAGATAGTGTGAGTCGAGGGCTCCGTTTAATCTGAGAGTTTGTGAATTTGGAGCACTTTGGATTTTGGGTATTCATCTCCGTCTTCTCCATTTGGGTTAATTTCTTCGAGGTAGGGATTTCCTACTCCAATGTATAAGTTTTGTTCTAAGTTTTGGTATTTTGATATGTTGGGAGTATTTGGTAATTTTGGGAAAACCCTAGTTGTCTTAATAAATTGATTGTATAATTAATTTAAGGAAAATTGGGGAAATTAGTTAAATTCACGAAATTGAGGAATTTATTGATTAAATGGGGTAGTTGGTTAATTTAAATCACTCGCCTATTGAATTGTTGATTTATTTATTTCCAGTCTAGAAATAACTGTTTTGGGCTATCGGTGGAGGATAGTCGTGATTGTTGTAGACATTGCATGTGGATTAGGGATAACTGAAACTAATCATATTGGTTAAGTCATTGTTTTGACTATTGAATTAATACAGAAAATACATGTATTGATTGAGCATGCATTTGCATATTGTGTGGGAGGAGATAGGGATGTACTCCACAGTTTAGGGGAAGATAGGGGATGGACCTCTAAACCGGATTTTGTTTGGAAGGAGATAGGGGATGGACTCCATTAGCATCACTTTTATGTGTGCTTATTGATATTGAAGTGTTTTTACATGTTATTGATACAACACTAAAATGTGTATCAATCTGGAAGTATGAAGTGTATGAGCCTGAGTCTCATTTGTGTTGTCGTTATTGGAATTATTGTGAATATGATATATATTTTACTGTTGTAAGTTTGGCCAGGTTCTGAGCCATGTTGAATAATGAATGGAAAATGGAACTGATAATTTGTGTTATCCATCTATTGAATGCTAATGCTTTATTCAATGCTTATATTTGGTTTAGTATTTTTCTACTGGGCTGTGGCTCACCCTATATGGGAACATCATTTTCAGGTTTAGGTGATAAGCTACCTCCAAGGATTTAGCTTGGGAGGATTTGGCTTTTGGATTTTGAAGACTATCTTTAGTTAGTTATTTTATTTGTTAGTACATGTAAACATTCAAGCCTAGGGCTTTACTTGTATTTGAGTTAGAACTCATATTTTTGTGTCCAAGTGTTGGCTTGGAAAGATGTAAGCCCGTAGGGCATTTAATTTGATGTTACATGTAATGCTTTTATTTAGTAATACTCTGATGAATGAGATAGTGAATTGTTTCCTTTTTATATTGCATGTCAATGATATATATATAATGGGTTTATTTTGAGGGCGTTACAGAATCTATCATCCAAATATAGAAAAACTCCACTCTCCAACAGCAAGTCGACATTATATACAGAAAGGGGGCGACATCGTAGAATGGGGAGAATTTTCATTGAAGGGTAAAAGTCCTTCGAAAAACAAAGACGAACTCTGGAGGGGAATACTTGCAGAAGCAGAAACGGAAGAAGCAGAAACAGAGGAACAATTCTTTACACTCTGCAAAGAAAGATGTTGTGATAACCCTGTTCCGTATTATGTTAATTAATCTTAATTGTGGTTGTGATTATGTGTTTGATATGATTTGGTGTGCCATTTATATGAATATATGTGGTTTTGAATTTCTATCTGTTCACCGTAGGAATATCTGTTCAACTTACTGTTATAAACTGAAAATTGAAGGCCTTATCGGCCACAGAAATCGAATTTGACTACGCCATTGTGATTGGCGTAAGTTTTAGAGCCTACGGTGGAATTTAATTGAAAATTGATTTGGATCAAAATAATTAGATTCAGGACGATTAATTAAGCTTTATTATTTTATGTTAATGAAATGTGGTTGAGAGAGAGAGAGCTTATAAGGGGCTCTAGTATGCCTTTATTCATCTATTTTGAGCTCAAAACCAAAAATTGCTCCAAGGAAAGAGAGTGAGGGTCGGCTAGAGAGAGAGAGAGAGGGAAACAATTGAAGTTTCATCTTGAAGCTTGAATAATTTGAAGACCAACTCAAGAATTAAGCATAAGTTTGGAAGATTGAGGCTCCTAGGTGAGTAACCAACCCTTAATTCATGGGTTTGAGTTTGTAACCATATGATTTCAAAAGGACTAGCTTACCTAGAACAAGAATTGTGTCATAATTGGTGAAATTGAAGTTAATTTGCACATGCATGTATAGGATCACCATGATTTTGCATAATAAGCATGTATTAAGTTGAATGCGGGAAAATGAGTGTTAAAGCATACATGCAAGCATGGTTTTGTTGTTTTTCATGGTTATGAGCATCATTAGTGCCATTTGAAGTGGAATGGGGGTCAAAGACTAACATGCATGTTGAATTGATAGAGATATGAATTTGGTATGAAATTGAATGCATGAGTTTTGATTATACAAAGGAAATGTTGGATATTTTGAGAATTTGATGATGACTTTGAGCAAATTGGTGTCATACTCTTTCATTCTCATGTAGTGTGATGTATTTGCATGTTTTGAACCAAAATCATGAGCCTTGGAACCTTGGAATGTCGAATTTGAGCTCAAGAACAAGTTCTGGAAAACCCAGAATTCTTGAAGTCCGCTCGAGCGGGGGAACCGCCGCTCAAGCGTAAAATACGAGCTCCCAGAATATTTTGCAGACATTGATGTCTGCTCGAGCGGGGAGATTCACGCTCGAGCGGGGAGCTATGTAGAGTAACCTTCAGCTCGAGCGTCCGAATTCACGCTCGAGCTTAAAAATGAGGTAACCAGAACTTTTGTAGACCCAATGGGTCCGCTCGAGCGGGGAAGTCCACGCTCGAGCGGGGACCCCTATTTTAGAAAATTTGTAGAGGTGTTATGTGCTTCATTTTCCGTTCTCTTTCACTTCTAAGTACTCTTAGGCGTACATTGAGCATTATGAATGAATTAAAAGGATAAGAAAGAAGCCTAAGAGGGATGTGTGAATTAAGAACGGATTGAATCGTTTGTGACCCATATGTGTTATGCAGTGTGTAAGGTCAAGCTCCCGGGCAAATCGCCCAGCCGATCACTGTGAGTAATATTTTAATAAAGATATCTGAAGTATGTTGTTTGTCCAATCGCTTACTTCTATGTAAGTCTTATAAGTTCGTTAATTTGAATGGTGGACAAATGTTTGCTATGCCAAATGAATGGGCCAAAGGCCAGTTTGATATAAATGAAAGAATGAATGGGCCAGAGGCCAGTCTGACATGAATGATAGAATGGTTGGGCCAAAGGCCAGTCTGACATGAATGAAAGAATGAATGGGCCAGAGGCCAGTCTGACATAAATGATAGAATGGTTGAGCCAAAGGCTAGTTTGACATGAATGAAAGAATGAATGGGCCAGAGGCCAGTCTGACATGAATGATAGAATGGTTGGGCCAAAGGCCAATCTGACATGAATGAAAGAATGAATGGGCCAAAGGCTAGTCTGATATGAATGAAAGGATGGTTGGGCCAAAGGCCAGTTTGACATGAATGGATTGGACCGGAGGCCCTTTGATGTGTTTGGAACCGCAGTTACCTGATCTATGTATATGTATATACTAAATAGAATTATGAACTGGGCCCAAGGCCGTTTGGTGCACGTTGTTCTAAATACCATTCATGTATCTTCTTTATTTGATATTATTCACTAGGCTTTCGCTCACGCTCATTCATGTGTCTGTAAGTGAGCCAAGGGAGGTCCAAACCCAGCCTCAGTGATGTAAAAAGTGAACCCCTGAGGCAAGAATAAGGTAAGTAAAAAGGTTTTGGGATTTCCTCAAGACTCGACCTTGGATTCCCTCGCCGAGAACTCGAATCACACAATGTAGTTTTCATCATCGAGTGCGTTGGACCAAGTGCCTAACTCTTATGGGTGGTCAAAAATGGGGTGTCTGTAGTAAGAAACTTCTTTCCAAAACATGCATGTACAAATTAACTCACAATTTTGACATAGATGCTAGAATTCAAACTGATTATGACAAAATTCAACTTAACGTTGCATGCATGTAGAATTCTTTCACTTTCTTGCTTTTAATTATCAAAATAGATACAAACGATTTCATATAATTCATGATTCCAACTCTAAATCATATAATCTTCAAGAATTATGAATTAGATTCTCACATAGAGTCTTCAATTTGCTAGATTCTTGCACAATCTTGGTGAATTCAAGCTATGTCTTCAAGTTCACCTTCAAATACACACTTTCTCACTCTACAATTGAGCTCACTCTCTCTGTAAACTTGATTTTCAGATTTTTGCACTAAGGAAATGAAGAAGATATGAGCTCAAATGAGCTTAAGTCTCATATTTATAGTTGTAGTGGCTTCATACAATAATTAGAACATTTGGTCAATTAATCACAACTTAATTAGTCAAACTGAATCAATTTTTAATTAAACTTACCAAAGTGTTCTAAATATTCCAAATAACATATTGATGTAACCAATTTCGGTTTCAGATGCGAATAAGGTTTTTAATTTTCAGATCAAAGGAGAATTCCAGACAGATATTTCTACGAGTAACAGATAGAAAGCAAAATAGCATACAAAATACACAATTAGCACATAATTTCATTCCAAACACTTAGTTAGCATTCTTAATTACAGATTAATAGTTAATTACGGATTGGGGTTGTTACAATAAGTCATTGATTAAGTGATGGACTAAGAAAGAGGAAGTAAAGTAAGGATTCGATTTATTTGGGAAGAAAAAAAATGAGAGAAGTTATATGTGATCAAGAGAGTAATATTGTTTTTTGATGTATTTATTTATGTGCTTGTGTAGGTTAGAGATCCGAGGAATTACATTTGAGTCACGCCCACTATGAGTAGTATCTTTGTAAAGATATGTTAAAAATGTATTTTTGAATTACTGCAAGAATGTTATTTTTAAATGCTATTTTGATAAGAATGAATGATTGCCTCTTTGGAAATGTAATTGTGGCATCCTTAGTGTAGCCCTTGCCTGGGGTACCAATACTAAGGCCCTTTGTTATATGTGTACAGAGATCTTTGGTGTAGACCTAAGTGGTCCCTTTGATAGACATATGCGGTCCCTTTGTCAGACCCAAGTAGTCCATTTGTCAGACCCAAGTGGTCCTTTTGTTAGACCTATATGGTCCCTTCGTTAGACCCATGCGGTTCCTCTGTGCACTAATGGATATACCACGTATGATTATGATTTGTGAACCTTGATATGATAAGTATTCATATATGATTTTCTTTGAACTCATGTGATATGATTTTGTACCGTGATAGATATCATTTATTAAACCTCTTTATACTGGTATTACTCACTGGGTTTTAGCTCACCCCTTTCCTTTATATATATGTAGGTGAGTAATTGAAGGATTAGCATTAGAGTTTGCCTCGGAGTCAGCCCCTTGTCAAGCCACCCAAGATGCGCCTCCATGTCGAGGCTTTAGTTTTGTTCTGACAGAGTTTTATATTTTGATTAAGTCTTACGTGCTTGTGACATATGTCTAAGACATGTCCTTGTATAAGTAATATGAATGTTTTAATTATTTCAGTTTATCATGTACACATAACTCAATAGACATTCTTATTTTTTGTTTTGCCTCCACTTCAGGCCCCGCTACAAATAAATTTTTTTTGAAATTTTGTCTTTGAGGCCTAAGCAGGCCGGTCATGATCCTTACCCTCTACTGGTGGGTTGGGGTCATGTTAGATACTCTATTAGATATACCACGTAAATTGATTGAATGATTATTGTTATCACAAAGGATTGATGTGATTGTTAATTAAATTGTTTTGCTTATAGAAATGGATTGTTTCGGAAAATGAAAGCTATGTTTTGTATCATGTTGGATTTCAATCATATAAAACCTTTATATTGATATTACTCACTGGGCTTTAGCTCACCCCTCTTCCTTACATATATGTAGGTGAATAAGAGGAACATTAAGTTTAAGGTAGCCTTAGAGTCTACCCTTGTGAAGCCATTTTCAAAGTGCCCCCGAGATAGGATGTGCTTGGACTCGAGAGGAGTCTAGCCTTATCAACCTTTTTTGTTTTTTTTACTTTTGAAATCTTGGAACTTGTTATGGATGATGTTATATGAGAAGTCTAAGTTTGTTGTATTGTATATAAGCTTCAATGAAGTTTGAAGTTTTAATTATTGATGAATTTAGCATGTATGCATTGCTCAGTGGACTTAGTTATATTTCATTATTGCCCCCGCTAAGCCTTGTTATTATGTTATGATTGATTTTGTCATTGAGGCTGAAGGTAATTTGTGATTACTGACCGGTCATGATCTAAACCTATGGAGCCAGGTTTGGGTCGTGACAAAGATGTACCAGGGCACGAGTTATATCTCACTCACTTGTCCATTGAGCAATAAGGTGTCTAGAAAGACTTATGGATTGCATCCATATGCATTTGAATATTACGAGATAACTTTTGTAATTGTGTATATGTATATGTGTGCATATACTGTGTTTATTATAATACAAGTTTTATATAGATAATGATGAGAACAAAAGGGGATGGACTGGATGAGTCAACTTGCTTAAGGTTTGATAGGATGGAAAGATTGATGCATGATATGGTTGAAAGATTATGACAATAACAACAATGGCAGCAACGACCACTACCCCCCACCTCCAATGCCCGTACCACCATCGGTACAAGACCATGAAACAGATGACTGAACCATTGTCCTCACTAAGGAATTCAAAAAAATGAAGCCAACCATGTTTCATGGAGGAGTTGAACCAGTAAAGGCTAAGGCATGGGAGTTGGGGATTGAAAATCTATTTGAGGTGTTTCCATGGACAGAGGCACAAAAGGTTTTGTTGGCCGCATTCACTTTAGAGGATGGAGCGAGAAGTTGGTGGATGCTAATCTGTGATGATAACAAAGAAATTGGCTAGGCCCAATTCCTAGAAATCTTTTATGAGAAGTATTTCCCACAATGTATCAGGGATAAAAAGGTATCTAAATTTGAACAACTAAAGTAGGAGAAGAAGACAGTGATTAATAATGGGTGTGTCTCTGATTGAGTTTTTCATAGTAGAAGAAATGAAGGAACATTTATTGAGTCTCAGGCAGTGGGTTGGTCAGGTTTGTATATCACTTTATGATTGCTGCTGTTTTTTATTTGCTTTAATTATTCTTTTGGATTGTATTGCTTTTTTGAACACGATGAAACAGCACTTGAACTCATTAAAAACACGTAACCAAATGTACTCTTTCTGTCTTCAATATCTCCGGCATAGTCGCTATTCGTAAACGCCAACAACTCACCATCTCCTCCTTTCTATTAATGGATTCCATAGTTCACAGTCCCTTTTAAGTATCAAACTGCTCTCTTAGCTGCCTTTAGATGAATTTCCATTGGTTTTGCCATATATCTACTTATGAGACAAGTAACAAACATCATGTCAGGTCTCGTGGCAGTGAGATACATTAAACTACCCACTAGCTGCTTGTAATATATCTCATCAACTAAGTCTCCATTTCCGTCTCTGCTTATTTTGAAACCTAGAACTATTGGACTGCCCACTGAATTACTTTCCATCATACCAAACCTTCTCAAAACCTCCAATGCGTATTTCCTTTGGTGTATATAAATACCATCAGACTTTTGTAGCACCTCAATCCCAAGAAAAAACCTCATCTTCCCCAAGTCAGACATATCAAACTCTCTTAACATAGAGCTTTTAAATTCAGACATCATAACTTCATCATTACTAGTAAAAATTAAATCATCAACATAAACACTTACAATGATAGTTTTTCCTTCTCTGCTTCTCTTTGTGAATAATGTCTGCTCACTATTGCACCTCCGAAACCCTTCACCAATGAAATGTGCTTCGATTCGACTAAACCAAGCTCGTGGAGCTTGTTTTAATCCATATAGGGCTTTGTGTAACTTGTAAACTAGATTCTTACTGCCCTATTTTTTCGTATCCTCTTGGCTGCTCCACATAAACATCTTCACTCAACTCACCATGGAGAAAAGCCGACTTGACATCCAGTTGAAAAATTGTCCAATTCTTCTATGCAGCTAGAGCAATAATCATCCTTACCGTATCCATCCTTGCCACTGGTGCAAACACTTCTGTATAGTCCACTCCATACTTCTAAGAGTACCCTTTAGCAAGGGAAAAATTCGACAAAAATTGGAAGAAGACAAGGTAGAAAGAAGACGGAAGCTTGGATTGCCACCAGAAGATCCTGATGCTGCAAAGCCTTCTGCACCTATTCTGGAGGAAAAGAAGAGCTCATTGCCAGTCAGGCCTACCACAAAGGCAGAACAAATGAGAGAGTGTCTACGATCTCTCAAGCAAAACCATAAGGACGACGAGGCCAAAGTGAAGATGGCATTTAATGCGAATTTAACTTATGTAAAGAATGTTGCGACAAATCCCAATGAGGACAAATTCCGTAAAATTAGACTCACTAATGCCACCTTTCAGGGTAGAGTTGGTGCACTGCAAGGTGGAATTGAGTTTCTTGAGCTGTGTGGGTTTGAGAAAATTAAAGGAGGTGAGTTCTTGTTTCTACCCAGAGACAAAGTCGATAGAGCAGTGCTGAACTCAGCTGGGACCGAGTTGAATAATGTGATAAGTAATCCTTTCTTTGGGGTTCTCTAATTCCAATTTTTTGTTGAAAATGCATACACTGTAAACATGAGGTTTGTTTTTCATATTTCATATAAGTTTTAGTTGAAATGCATCCATCATTGTCAACTTTGTTGTAATGACTAGGACTAAGGGGTTTGTTTTACTTTATACATGGATGCAAATTGGCATAAATAAGAAGGCATTGAGGGGCTTCAATGGTACAACCCAAAAGTCTTACAAAGTTCTTGTGTTGAATTCCACTGATCAAATTTACCTCATTAAAGAAGTCATCGGCATATTGTCGTGAATCAAATGTACCTCAATGCTACGTTATATTTTGGAGCTATTATATATATTATGCCATTATGTAGACACCCCATTTTTGACCGTCCTAAAGACTTGGACGTCATCGTTTGAGTGCTCGATGATTGCACATGTTCGCGCTTGTTTGGAGTCCCCGAGGTTTTCGGCTGCGCGCCTTGCCTCTAGGTCTCTGAACTCTCTTGGTTTTGTGCTTGTTTTAAGCCAACTCTTGGTCCCCCCCCCCACCTTTTTCCTGGAGGGAGAAGTAGGGGTGTAGACCACTTTTCTCTCATGCCAGCCAGTTTTCTCCCTTGTAGACCAGTTTTGGTGGTCCGTCAGCTAGAGTGGGTGGTCGGTCGACCAGCCTAAGTGGTCTGCAGCCTGCCACCACCTTCTCTGCTCTTTGTAGACCCTTTTTCTCCCCTACCAGCCAGTTTTTCCCCTTGTCGACCACCTGAAGTGGTCGGCCGACTAGGTGGGGTGGTCGGTCGACCCTCTAGCTGGTCGGCTACCTTTCTGCACTTTCTACAGATATTTTTGGTGCCAGCTATGCCAGCTGTTAGGCACAGAATTGTAGACACCCCATTTTTGACCATCCTCAAGACTTGGACGTTACGGCTCGAACACTCAGTGGTTACTCATGTCCGTGTTTTGTTTTGAGTTCTCGGAGGTCTCGGCTACGCGCCTTACATCAGGATCTCTCAACTCGACTGTTCCATGTTCGGTTTTGCACCAAACACTTGTGTTTTTGTTTCTGAGGGTGGAGAGTAGCTTGTTAGCTACCCCTGGCACCCATCGGCCGTGGCTTGAGGCCACCGGCCATTTGTTGAGGCTACCGGCCATTGGTAGAGTATACCATTGGCCGGTCGGCATTCAGTGTGGCCGGCCGGCCATCTATTTGGCCGGTGACCTCATTTTCTGGCCGGTAGTTTTTCTTTGCCTTTTTCAGGCATGGTGCGTGCCAGCTGTGCCAGCTAGAATGCACTAACCCTGCCCTGGGGCATGCATGTGGCTGTTTTGCCCCTTTTGCACCCTTTTGGTCTAGCTTCTTGAGGAAGCTTGGACCTTTGTCTTAGCTTCCTCAAGAAGCTTGCCAGCTGTCCTAGCTTCCCCAGGAAGCCTTGCCCCTCTTGCCCCCTTTGCCCCTTTTCTTGTTTAGCTTCTTTAAGAAGCTTCAAACCTTTGTTGTCTATATATAGAGCCTCTCCTCCTCCATGTTAAGGGTTGAACAAAAAACCCGAGCTCATACATACATATATCTGTACATCACTCTCTCTCTCTCTCAACATTTCCCTCTCTCCTCTTTTGTGTTTGTTTTGTGGCCTAAAAGTGTGTTTTGACCTTAGTTTTGCACTAAGACACACACCATTACACCACACTTCGACCTTGAGAGGCTTAGAGGGTTTGTTCTTGAGTTTTTGGACTGGTTTTGATCAGAGGAAGGTGGCTGATCTTGTTGTTCTTCAAGGGTTCTTCAAGGGTAACATTCTTACTTTAGATTCCCCAATCTTGCACTAGATTTTTGCCTATCTTGCTTGCTGTTTTATACTTTGTGTATAACTAAAAAAAGTCTTGTATTTGCATGCTTAAGATACTTCATTAGGTTGTTTTGTGGTTTGGAGTCGATCTCCCCCTCTTAGGCCTTGTTTGGCCCTTTTGGAGCTCTCTTTGTTAAGCCTTGGTTACTCTTGTGTATTGGTCTTCTCACCACTGAAATCCAGTGGATTTTCAGTGGTGAAGAAGAGGGTTTGAGGTTTTGAATAGGGGAGGGACACCCCTCTCCCCTTTGTGTTTCATTTGTGCATGTTTTTGGCTCTTAAGGGTAGCATGCATGATTGGTTGTTCTTGGCTTCATTTCAGAGGTTTTTGGGTGTTGTTGGGTCATATTATGCCGCTGTTTTGGTCGGATTAATGGCCCCTTGCATGCTTAATATACTTGCTTTGTAGTCCCTTATTTGGCCTAGAAATGCATCATGCATGTAGCCTACCATGCCCTCATATTTTTGCCTAGCTTTGTGAAGTTTTTAGTCCTATTTTTCCATGGTTAAGGTCTGTTAGGTGCTGCTTTAACCATCTTTGCCATGTTTGGTATGGTCTCTTTGCATTTGGGTTTGTGAGTCCTAAGGATGTGAATCATGAGCATGCTTGAAGTGGGATGTTTCAATGAGTTGGAGTCATCTCACATGTCATTTCAGTCCATAATTCATGTTCATATGCTTGCATTCATCATCCCTTCTATGCCTTAAAGAGGGTCATAGTGCATATCTTGTATCTATGTCATTTGGGCGGCCATATCAGAGGGTTTTTGGGTGTATTTTGATGCATTGGAAATCTGTTTTTGGTTGCTTAGTTCATGCCATGAGTGGTTGAGGTAGGTGTAGAGTTATGCTCCATTTGGTAGCTTTGCATGCCTTTGGTTTTGGGCCCATTTCTTGACATGATTTGACCATTTTCCATGCATGTCCTAGCCATATTTTGGTCTGCCCCTAGACTATTTTCAGTCATCTTGGCCTTGCGGGGTTTGGTTGACATGACCTTAGTTCTAGCATCTTGACTAGCTTTGAACCTTGGACCAATTGGCATGCTTGTTTGCTTGACATTTTGTGTCCTTTTGCATCACTTTTGGTCACTATTTTGGGGTGGGCTGAGATCTGCCCTTTTGTGTTTCAAGTCCACCATTACATGATCATGTTGCATTACTACGGTTTCATGTTTGCATTATGTCACACTTGCATGCTTGCATATTATTGACTAGTTGCATCTCATGTCTTAGTTCACATATTAGATCGCATTGCATTACATCTTACATGTCTAGCATTGCACATTTGCACGTTTAGTTTGCATCACATTTGGCATGTTTTGGCATCTTAGCCTCATGTTGCATAATTGAGCCACATTTGCATACATGCATCGCATTTGTTTGGTTTGGGGTGTCAAGCCAAACTTGAGGGGTGAGGAGTGTTTGTACTTCAAGTGAGAAAACACGTCTCAATCCTCGGTCGCCGATGTCTTTGATCTCAATATGATAAGACATTAGCTTTCATTTGATTGTTGCATGCATTTACATTGAATGGCAAACTTGGCCTCTTAGGCCATCATGCATAATTGATGGCCCCAGAGCCGAGGGTCATGCTTCCTTGAGTCCATTGCATGATAGGGAGTGTGGCCATGCTTACATTTGTTTGAAATTCCATGCCATACACTGCTTGCCCTCTATTGCTGTCGAAAACCAGTTTCTGCAAGAAGTTTTGGCCGGCCGGCCATCTCCAGTGCCGACCGGCCATCCATCAATGGCCGATAACTTCATCAGTGGCCGACGGCCATTTCCCATGGCCGGTGGCCATTCCTACTAGCCGGTGGTGTTCTACAGTGTGCAGAGAACCTATCCCAAGACTTGTGCAGTCTTCAGAGGAGCTAGGCAGTGTAAACAGAGGCAGCAATGATATGGCAGGGAGTTTCCGGGCAGTACGAGTCAAGCATGCATCATCCAAATATTTTGAAGGCGGGGCTGTGGCCATTTTAATTCTGCATTTAATTTGTTAATTAAATAAGGGTTCTGTAATAATTAATTAAGTAGTTAATTATTTATTCGGTTATGTAATATTTATTCGGACCCTCTGAGTGAGGGCAATTGTGTAATAAGTGTGGGTGAGTGTGTGCATATCTTCAATCCCACGTCTTCCCTTTTATTTACCCGTTTATGATGGTAGACTAGGGCATATTTAAATTAGCATACCTTATGCTATGCATGCGTGCATCCATACATTTGTCTTACATGCACCGGGCTCGGTACATCATGCTAACTGCATTTGTATTTCAATTACAAGCTGAGTACTTGTTAATTGCAGCATTTCACATGCCATCTTTAGGATAGCTGAGACTATTGTAGTTGCATCTTGCATGTGTTGCATTAACCATCTTAACATAAACTAGGATCATGCATATGATGGTTAACTAGTTTCTGTTTTGGCTTGGAGTACTAGGTGAGCTTTTTATGCTTTAGCATACCGCATGCGTGTGAGTGTTGCCATAATAGCATGATTACCATGAGGCTAGCTGCTTATGCGATATAGCTGCTTGAATGCTTGTGGATGGAGGTTGAATTACCTAAATTGGAATAACGCATCAAAACTGTGAGTTTTAAGCCCACTGGATAGTGGCAAAACCATCTTTTCTAAATGCCCACTCGAGGGTGGCAAAACCAATATTTTAGCCTACTTGCGAGTAACAAACCATTTTCAAAACAAACATGAAATGTTTTGTTCCAATTTAGGCGATTTGGTCTATACTTGTTTGTTGTGCGCGTAACATAGTAATTCTAGGCTAATAACCGGAATAATCCCCAATCGTACCCAAGTTCCCGAGCCGAGGCAACTTTGGTGATGACGGGCACGTGGCCCTTGGCACCGAGTTAGGGTTTCCTAAATTCCCCCATAAAAAAATATTTAGGTGGCAACTCTGTATCTGGCAAAGCAGTCCATGTTCGGCACTTCTTTACAAAATCTGTTTTCCAAAACGATTTGCCGGATTTGGACTCTTTGGTTCAGATTAAGAACAGTAACCAAAACGAGTCCAAACTGTAGCATTGAGGTCCCTCGCGGACATGTTACTGTTTCTGGCGACTCTGCTGGGGAGTTTAGAGAACTTGACTCGAACTCATGATATCTTGTTTTGACTACACTCATGTGTTTCTTTGCATTGCATGTGCATTGGTGCGCCTAGGACACCGTGTTGGCTATCTGCTATTCCTGAGCGGTTTGCCGGAGGTTTGTCTTGTCAAGGCATGACCATAAGCCTGACCGGTTGCGGGCTCTGCCAGTATGGGAACACAAACCCTGGTTTTACCGAGGCACCCTTTTGACCATTCGACCTAGTGCATGTTCGGAATCCATAGTGACCATTCCAAGCTAGGACAGGTTGCTTACCCGATGTTAGGTTGTTTGAAACCGCTGCGTGCGTAGTGAAACCCTAACTCCTAACAAAATAGGACAGGGAAACCCTACCCCGACATAGGGGTGTTTTGGCTCTCTTTTAC
>JAPPVO010000822.1:0-33341 GCA_030407325.1 Camellia japonica | reverse complement strand
TATATGTAATATCGTATCTTATTAATTTTTTAATTATTTTATTTTTTTATGACTATTTTAACCTTTTAACTTTCCAACCCAATCTACCAAAGGAATTTCATGAATAATTTATATTTATATGATTCCAGTAGTGAACCTAAGCACACGTGGCTAGAAACAAGCAAGTAGTAACCTTTAATTAACGCCAGCCAAGGTGTAAATTGGTAGTCCCAAAGAGGTACTTTTTAGGTCCAGATTAAAATAGATAAAAAGTTAAAAAAATTAATTCACATATCAAACAAAGGCAGAGAGAAGTCAAATCCTATTATAATCTCGATATATTCTGGTATATTAGGGCTTGTTTGGAAATTAACGTTTTGCCCTTTTTAAGAAAAATGTAAAAAAAAATATTCTTTCCATTTCAAAATATTAGTCTATTTTTAGATATTCTAACTTTTTTGATATTATAATTATTACACTTTAAAATATTAACTTTCAAAAATATTCTTTGATAGTACAATTTTGTCTAATGTTAATTTTAAAAAATGACAAAATAAAAAATTTATATTATTTTAGTTCTTAATTTTTAAAAAAAATTTATATTTTAAAATAATAAAAAATAAAATAAAAGATTAATATTTTAAAATGAAAAAGAGCGTGCATATTGATTTGTTGATTTTTTTTTCTTTTATACTACAGTGGCAATGAAAATCGCTTACGGTTCACCTATTCACGAAACGTACGGCATAATTGATGTGAAATTAACGCAATCCCCATTAGGGATGTGATCGGTTCGGTACGGTCGGTATTTAGGTAAAAAAATTATACTGAATCGATAATGTCTGTTTTATTATTTTGAACACTGATACAGACCGCTTCTCTCATCAAACCGTACCGAACCGAACCAATTGAAACGGTTCAGTTTGGTACGGTTTAATCGATTTAGGATTTTTCAAACTTGAGCCACTTTTAAATATAATCATTAATCTATATAAAAACATTAAATTAGTTATTTGTCTACGATTTCGAACATATCCAATTCATCCATTTAACACATACTTTTCAATTCCTAAATTAACAAAAATAAAAATAAAAAAAATTTCAAAAATACTAAGGTTTCAAGAATAATAAGTTAGAGTTACGATTATATATAATAAGAGTTTACAAACTTAGGCTATAAAAATGATAAGATTAATTAATTAAGGTTAATAATTTATTATACTTATTAATATCATTATATTATTAGATTTTATATATATATATATATATATATTATAAATACAATATATGTTGAAGCGGTCGGTTTCGGTTTAGATCGGTGCACAAGGTGCTTAAACCGATACCGAACCGAAAATTGAAAAAAATTCAAATTTAAAAACCGCACAGACCGATTCTTGTTAAAAAACAGACCAAATATCGCTGATTTAGTTCGGTTCAATCGGTTTGGTCAGTTATTTCGTTTTTCTTACATCCCTAATCCCCAGCAAGGAAGATTGTTTATAAAAGTCGTTCCCTACCCTAGGGCATTCTCTATTCTTGCAGAGTCAAAATTGAAGCATGAAAGCATACAGCAAAAGAAGAAGAAGCAGAAGAAAGCTTATCATCGGCTGTACTTCCTCGAAACATTCATTCGCTGCTGAATTAATTTCCAACAATTCAGATCTCCTAACAGAGATCCTAATCCGAGTCCTAGCAAAATCCCTAATCAGATTCAAGTCGGTCTCAAAGCAATGGCTCTCTCTCATCTCCGACTCCCAATTCGCCTCCGACCACTCTCGGCGAAATCACCATTCCTCCTCCTCCTCCATCTCAGCCTTTTATTTCTACTCAAAACGTTGGTCTCCCGAAGAACAACTCGAGTCCGTATCAATTGCTGGACACCGAACTCTTCTTCCCACACTCTCCTTTCTCGATGGTGTCGTTGTATCAAGTTGTACAATTAGGATTGAACGCTCTTGCAATGGTTTAATCTTGTGCTCTAATGGTTTCAGAAAACCCCCATATATTGTTTGTAATCTCACCACAAAGAAATTCTCACTTCTTCCTAATATTCGTCCCACTTCATCTGAATCGTATCGTAAAAATGCTAGTGCTTTCTTGGCTTTTGATCCTTCGAAATCGCCTCACTATAAAGTTTTATTGTTTAGTTACAGTTATGTTAATGATGGACACTGGGTTGAAATTCAAATTTACAGTTCCCAGACTTTGTCTTGGAAACACATTTTTGTGCCCGAACAACGAGGTTTGCGATTCATGTTCAGCGTGTTTTGGAACGGAGCAATTCAGGGTATAAGTTGTGTGAATGTTCATGCTCGATTTGAGGTTGAGGAAGAGAAATTGATACAAACCCCATGGCCTCGAAACCCTAAAATCCTTTCTCTTGATAAGTTTAGGTATTTTGGAGAATGTGGTGGCGATTTGATTCTTATTTAGGCTCCTCAGCGTTGTGTTATGGGATTCAGAATCCTTCAGATGCATAGGGATTACTGTGAGTGGATTGTGAAGTACCGGGTCCATCTTAGACCCATTTTATCTGTATTTCCTAAAACAGAACGCAAAACCATAATCAAATGCTCTGGATTTAAGGTGCTATGTGTCGTGAAGGGAGCAAATGAAAAAGATTTTACACTGGTGTTAGCTATCCGGGGCAAAGTTATTTCTTATAATGTCAAGTCCAAGACATTGAAGGAGCTTCCTGATTTATCGACAGACGATCTTGATGATTGGGTATTAACTTGGAGGAGTCCTACTTATCAATTCTTTGAAAGCCTATCACCTGTTTGATCATTGTCCTATATGTTTCTACTTCTTTCTTCAGCAGATGGTATATCCCTTAATAAACTTTTCTATATTTCTATCTGTTTAAGTATTTGTTATTGTTAGTTTCTTGGTCTGTGATGCTATGCTACTATCATCTTTTGATGTTTAGATTTTGTTTTAAGTTTGCATTACAAATCGATTCCTCATTCATCAATTAGGGTTGAAATACAACTGATGTACATAGCATAGTGTAGCTCGGCTTTTCGCGCCCCCTTTCGGAAGAATGAAATAGCCCTTACAGTTCGGACTCCACTTGTGTTTTGGTTCTGAATCTGATTTCACAAGTGCAATGTGAAACAGTGGAAACACAAAAAGAGTCCAAATCCGGCAATTATTTTTGGAAAATCGACGTTTGAATCAAATGCCAAAAATGGACTGCTTTGCCAGATTTCAGAGTCGCCACCTAAATATTTATTTTGGAAAATTTAGGAAACCCATGACTCGTGCCAAAGGCCATTAGTCCGTCGTTACCAAAGTGTCTTGGTTCGGGAACTTAGGTATGAGAGGGGAAGGTCAATAATTGAACACCCCACTCACCCGATCAAAGATCGGCCTCTACTAATCATGATGTGATTTTTATGTACAATATATGCTCTTGTTCTATATGTAACATACAAGTATAGACTAATTTCACAAAAAGTTAGAACGTTTGATTCCATGTTTGTTTTATAAAAATTGTTTTGCATATGTATCACTGAAAATGGTGATCTCATATATACATGAATCAAAGTATCCCAATTCAAGTGATTAGCCTTCATCCACAGGCATTCAAACAGGTATATCAAGTAAGCATTTAGCCTCATGGTAGTATGTTTGATGTGACAGCAATCACACTTATGCAATATGCTAAAGCATAAAAACGAGGTAAATAAAGTATTTAAACAAATTAAGTACTATTCACCGCTGGGGTTACTATTTACCGCCGGAGGTGCTATTCACCGCCGGAGGTTACTATTCACCGCCGGGAATTTAAAGTAATAAGTGACAACAATTTATATACAATATTTAAATTACAGCAGATATGTAGGTGGTGCAGTGGTGCAGCCATCCCATTAAAGCGATTAAAACGAGGTAAATAAAGTATTTAAACAAATTAGGTACTATTCACCGCTGGGGTTACTATTCACCGCCGGAGGTTACTATTCACCGCCGGGAATTTAAAGTAATAAATGACAACAATTTATATACAATATTTAAATTACAGCAGATACGTAGGTGGTGCAGTGGTGCAGCCATCCCATTAAAGCGATTAAAACGAGGTAAATAAAGTATTTAAACAAATTAGGTACTATTCACCGCTGGGGTTACTATTCACCGCCGGAGGTGCTATTCACCGCCGGAGGTTACTATTCACCGCCGGGAATTTAAAGTAATAAATGACAACAATTTATATACAATATTTAAATTACAGCAGATATGTAGGTGGTGCAGTGGTGCAGCCATCCCATTAAAGCGACTAAAATGAGGTAAATAAAGTATTGAAACAAATTAGGTACTATTCACCGCTGGGGTTACTATTCACCGCCGGAGGTGCTATTCACCGCCGGAGGTTACTATCACACCGCCGGGAATTTAAAGTAATAAATGACAACAATTTATATACAAATATTTAAATTACAGCAGATATGTAGGTGGTGCAGTGGTGCAGCCATCCCATTAAAGCGATAATAATAAAAAAAAAAGTTATACAACGAAGTAAATAAAATATTTACACAAATTATATCACATTTTTGAATTAAATGAAAATTTATGAAAATTCACCTTTTGGGGAAATGATGAATTTTCGGAGTCACAAACTTTCTTTTGACTACTCTCAAGTCTGTGGAATGTGTTTCTCAATTCTCAATCTAAAATTTGGAATTATAACTTTAGTGATTGAGTTTTAAATGGTGTATTGATGAAAGAAAAATATCACTCTCTAGACTCTTTCTCTCCCTCAAAATTCTTCTCACAATGCTTTCTTTCAGAATTCCCTCCTTCTTTTCAATCCGTCCTCTTTGAAATCCTTCCACAGAATTGCCCCCCTCAATCCTCTTCTTTGCCTTGCCTTATATAGGCATAGAGTAATAGTAATAATAATAATATAATAATATATTAATATAATAATATAAGAATATAATATATATATATATATATATATATGTAAATGCGTTCAGTGGAGGCGGCGTTGCCGACCTCCACTTTCAAATTTATTATTATATCTTTTTTTTTATAATATTATATATATATATAATATATAAAATATCTAAAATATATAATTTATACCAAAATACTAAACATATAATATACTAATATAAATTTATATAAAATACTAAACATATACTATAATAATTTTAAACACATAATATAATTTGTTTTATTATTTTCTTTTATATAAAATACACCAAAAAATATGAACAAACACATAAAATTATGAAAAATTACAAAAATACTAAATTAATGAAATATTCAATATTTTAAAATAATTTGGCCATAGTGGTGAAGGTTGGGATTAAAGTTCAAATTCCATTTCTTTTAATGAGAATTCTGCGAGAAACACATTTTAATTGTCATCATCGAGTAATCAAAAGAAAGCGCCCAAGTCTTAGGGCCAGTCAAAATGGGGTGTCTACACATAGCTCCTGCAGTAATAGAGCATCACTGTGATTATCAATTTTGTTGCTTTATATGTGAGCCCTGTTTTGACCACAGTAATTCATTCACTCAAGTATCATTTAGATTGTTCTGATTACCAAAGAGGGTATGTTAAGCTCATTCACTTCCTAGTTTTAATCTCCTAGTTATGATGTAGTTGGGTGGAATGGTTTTTGTTAATATATATATGGTATATATTACTATATATATTAGGTATTGATTTCCTAGATATATTAGGTATTGCCATTGTTAGGTCTCTTATATGATACTCTTTCTGATAGTTAGATTTCTAGTAGGATACTCTTTCTTAGCCTATATATATAGGACTTCTATTGTATAGGACAATTGATAATATACAATTCGTTTAATACAATACATATTATTTTCTCTCTCTCCACTATTCTAATATGGTATCAGAGCTAGGTTAAGTGCCTAGTAATTTCGCTTTACCGGCGGGTGGCAGCCTTGCCTTTGTCGCCCGCCGGACTTCAACCTATTCCGCTGCTATGTTTTCCTTTCAGTATCGCTTCGTGGTGATCTCTTCCTCTATCTGCTGGTTTATTCCTACTCCAAATATCTCTATCATATGTTTTTTTTTTACTCCTAATACATTTTTTTTCCTCTACTCTATCTTTCCCTCCGCTTCAATCTCAAATTGGTTTCTATCTTCAAACCTATTTGAGTTTGAGGGGGGGTATTATACTTATATTATGGTGAACATTGTTATACACCATGCAAACCACCTAGCCGCCTCCTTTGGTGCACAATCCAAGTTACACTCTCTGGCGCACAACCCAAGCCGCCCCTCTCTGGTGCACAATCCAAGCCGCACTCTCTGGCGCACAACCCAAGCCGCCCCTCTCTGGCGCACAATCCAAGCCGCTTCCTCTGGTGCACCACCAAACTCGCCCTCTATCGCACTATCCAAGCCGCTTCCTTGCGCACTCAGTCATCTGTTGCCATCATCGTTCAACACCACATCTGTAACATGCCGGGGGGTACCCGCGCGCGTTAAACAGTTCGGACTCCCGAGATCTCTTTGATCTCAAGTTTCACGAGTGCAATGTGAAACTTTTGATAGTCCAGATTTGGCAACTTTTATTGAAAATCCATTTTATTGCAATTTTGTCAAAAATGGACTGCGTCATCAGATCTCAGAGTCGCCACCTAATATTTTGGGAAATTAGGAAACCCATGACTCGGTGCCAAGGCCACTGTTCGTCGTAACCAAGGATGCTTGGCTCGGAACCTTAGGTATGAGAGGGGAAGGTCAATAATGAGCACCCCCACTCACCCGATCAGAAGATCGGCCTCTACTAAACCATGATATGACTTTTATTTTCTTTATATGTTTATGTT
This sequence comes from Camellia japonica, assembly GCA_030407325.1. Classification (NCBI taxonomy): domain Eukaryota; kingdom Viridiplantae; phylum Streptophyta; class Magnoliopsida; order Ericales; family Theaceae; genus Camellia; species Camellia japonica. The sequence continues at coordinate 26,549 of JAPPVO010000822.1, read as the reverse complement.
CTGATTATTTTAGTAAATCCTAAAATTTACTATGTGAAGCATACAAGTATAGACTATGCCATTCATTTTGGAATAATTTGATATAATGCATTTTGAAAGAGTTTTGACGATGTACAACCCAAATAAATTGAGTTTACAAGCATGAAAAATCAACATCATTCCAAATTAAGCGACACAACCTCCATCCACTGGCATTCATAGAGTTATATCACATAAGCAAATAGCCTCATGGTAGAATGCTAGACATAGTAAGAAAAACACACACAAACGGGATGCTAAAGCATAAAAACTCACAGATTGACCGACGTCCCTCGAACAGCTACAAAAGAAAAGTTAGTAAAATATGCATGATCTTATATACAGAATCCTAATGCAATTCACTCATGAGATGCACTAAAGATTCGGCTTCTAAAATATGGCATGTGAATTGTCTCAAAAAACATGAGGTAGCGCATAGAATCATAGAAGAATTGATTAAATCCATACATGTAAATGTAGCCGAATCTTAATGCATGAGACATAAATGTAAAGCATGGATATGCATGGCATGTCAGATATGTACATACACACGGTTAGGGAAAGCGATAAAAGAATGGGACAGAAAGAAGCGGGGTGGGGGAATTATTACAATACTTGAATTATTACAGATCCGACTGAGGGAGAGAGGAGAGAAAAATAAAATAAAATAAAACCTCATAAACACTCAAAATAAAAATAAACTAAACAATTTCATCACTGGCAGATGTCACTCCTTTTCACATGTCCCGGGTTCCGCAACACCACATGATTCACATTTTCCAGATTCAAGCGGCAAACCAAGGAACGGATTTGAAATCTGACTAGCATGGCTTATAGGGAAATCACTATTGGATGATGTGCAAATTTCCTGTGACTATCTCCTCTTCAGAGCCTCGGAGTTGTACCAGATTTGGTGATATGCCACGAGTAACACAGCCCATGTACTCAGCTTCAAGGGAGGGCCCTGCCACTTCATCTCCATTTAATCATATAGGCCCAGCCCAAAATAACTTAGCCCACAGCCCACACCCATGAACACCCACTTATTTTTCTACTTCACCTTCTCTTTCCTCTCTGCTTTCTCTCTTTCTAAAATAATTCACTCATCCCCCATGAACCACACTTCCCTCACCACATTTTCTCTCTCTAAGCCGAGAGAGAGAGAGAGAGAGAGAGAGAGAGAGAGAGAGAGAGAGAGAGAGAGAGTAAAGGAGAGAGAGCCATTTGCATGTGTGTATACCTGTGTGTTTTTCTGACAGGGAGAGAAGAGGAGAGAGCCCGTGCCTTCTCTCCAAGCCCGTGTGTCTATATGTGTTTGTGCTGGGTGTGCAGGCCCGGCCCTGAGGGAAGGCCCAAGAGGCCTGCGCCTTGGGCCCCCAGATTTGGGCTAAAAATAGGGCCCCAAAATTTGATTTTTTGTTTTAGATATAAAAAAAAAAATTCACATGTTATAAGCCCAATTGAATATATGCCCAAAAAAAATATATATATATCATAATAGAGGCCCAATAATATTCATAATAGATGCCCATAACAAAATTAATTGGCTACATTAATCATTAATAAATTGAGCCCATTAACCCACCTGGAAGTCTTTACAAATTGAGCCCAGCCCAAAACTGATTGGCTACAAAATTAATTGACTACATTAACCCACCTGGAAGTCTTTACAAATTGAGCCCAGCCCAAGCAATTAATTTTGTTTATTTTTATTCATTGTGTTTTAAATTTTTTTTTATTCATTGTGTTTTCATTTTTTTTCTTTCTATCTTTCTTTAAAACGTAGGCAAACTAATTTTCAATTTCTAAACTGTTTCCAAAAAATAGTATTTTAAACTTTTCAAAAAAAAATTTGCACACACAAAAAAAAATGAGGATGGGCTCAATATAAAAAAACAAATCGAATATAAAAATAATTTTGGCCAAACTCAATATTTTTAATTGCATGCATCCTCATTCTTAACTCAAAGAGATTTGATGAACATAAAAAATCCTCATTCTCCGCTTTTGTGTCGATTGGCCGACAAAAGCAGCCCCTCGGTTTGCAAGCCTGCCTCGACCCTCTCCCTTCTTTGTCTTTCTCTCTCGTCTTCTTCTTCTCTTCAGTATTCGCCTTCTTCTTCTTAACCATTCTCTTCTTCTTTTCCTTCTCCATTACTCTTCCAGCTTCCTCCGCCTTCTTCTTGTTCTTCATCTTCCTCCGCCTTTTTTTTCCTCTTCTATTTTCTGCCACTCTTCTGTGACTACTTTCCTCTTTCTTTCTATACATGGCTTCGTCTCGCCCTCTCTCTCTGTTTCCGGATCTTAATGATCCATCGAGCTCCTCTGGGCAAGTGCCCCTGCTCTTACTCATCCCAGTCTTCCCACCCTAACAGTTGAGCAAGTGATGGCTGCTCAAACTGATATTGATGCTAACCACCTCACGCTGAAGTCGTGTATGGAAACAGTGGCCGCGGTCACTAATTTGTCTCACCGTCTGCAAAACAAGACGAGTGAGCTACATCGGGTTAATGCCCAACTTAATCTGCTTCAGCAGATGTATAGGGATGCACGAGCGGAGGTTTGTGCGCTGAAGGCAGAGAACAAAGAACTGAAACGGAAGACTACCTCCATGGAGAGTAAAGAGGTAAAACGACAGACCATTTGTCTGGACCAGTTCGGAGCGCCGGCATACTTTTCCTTTGATGGTCGGCGAAAAGTCAACTCTTTTGCCGGAAACATTGAGGCAGGGCCTTCGAAGGCCGATGACAAAAGAGGAAGAGCTCGGCGACGGAAGAGCAGAGTAAATGAAGCTGGCATGTGGTCGGCATCTGCGAAGACGAAGAAGAAGAAACAAGATCTGTTTTTTTTTTTTTTTTTGGACTTTGTATTTATTTTATTTTTCTGGGCTTGTTTTTTGTATTTCTGTTTTTGATTTTTTTTGTAATGGGGTGTCTACAGCATCAAAACCGCGAGTCTCTCTCTCTCTCTCTCTCTCTATATATATATATATCACATTTAAATGGAGGAAGTTTTTGTCCTAATTTCATGCCCTAATTTTCCTCTTAATATGTGTAAGTAAATTTTTTTGTGGTTACAAACAAAAAAAAAGTTATTGTAACTTATCGTTTTATCCATCAAATTTTTTTTTTCAATGTAAGAAAGGCCAACACCCAAGGTCGCCGGGAAACCAGGCCCTGTGGGTGTGTTATGTGCATGGGTCTCTAGAGAGAGAGTGCCGTGGGTGTGTGGGTGTGTGTTTCCTGCATGTGTGTGTGTGCATGGGTTATGTGTGTCTGTGAGAGAAATGCATGGCTGAGGTGGTGTTGGTGGTGTGCTGGGTATGTTAGCCGAGAGAGAGAAGAGAGGGAGAGAGAGCTCGGTGGTGTATCATCCATCTGTGTCTGTGTGTGTTTGTGAATCTGCATGTGAGTGTGTGGCTTTGCCGAGAGAGCCGTGTAGTGTGTGTCTCATGCCTGGGTGTGTGAGTATGTGATGTGTTGCATGTGCTGCCGTGTGTGTTGTGTGTGATGAGTGCATGGGTGCTACTGCCGTGTGCAGCCTGGGTGTGTGAAACTCAATATGATTGTGTGTGTATGAGAGGAGAGTGCTCCGTGAAGGCCGTGAGTGAGTGAATGTTTACAGTGTGCATGTGTCCTCAAGGAGGGAGAGAGAGAGATCAGCCCATCCCCACCCCCCCGTGTGTCCCTCAAGCCATGTATGTCATCCTTATGTCTATGTGAGCTGTGTGTGTGTGATCCTTGACAGTGCCGAGTGTGTTCTCACGGCTGTGTGTGTGGGTGGTGTTATCCCCGTGAGAGATGGTGATGCACCCTCCTCCTCTCCACCCGTGTGTGTGAAAAAGTTGCAGAGCCGTGAGGGCCGGGGGGAGAGAGAGCTCCCGTGGGTCTGTGGTGAGGCTGTGAAGGTGTATGGTGGTGAGTGTGTTTGGCCTGAGAGAGAGAGAGTGAGATGGCAGTCTAGTCTCTCTTTTTTTCCGGTGTGTTGAGTGTGCATGGGTTTAAAGAGAGAGAGCTCGGGTAGAGAAGAGAGAGAGAGTCCCTCAGACCCCAAAAACAAAAACCTTTCTTTTTTTCCAATCAATTCCCTACCTCCCACCTTGTGTGATGAGTGTAACAAGATGCTTTTCTTTTTCTTATTTTTTTACTCACCTCACTCTAAAATACTTTCCACTGAAAAATTGTGTCCCTCAGTGCCTTCTTATCTATTCTCCACAATTCCACTCAACAAAACATATTATGCTATATTCTCTGCCACCGCCCCATTTTCTTTTCTTTTTATTCTTTTTGCTTTTTAATTTTCTATTTTATTATTTTCTCTTTTTTTTTTAATTTTTTTATATATATATTATATATATTTTGTTTTCAATTTAGTTATCAATTAATATAAAACACACTTGCACACACCTAATTTAATATGTACACACACATATATAAAACACTACAAATTAACTAAAATACTAGTGATGACCAAAATGGGTGAGGTTTGGAATTTAACATTTCAATTTGATTTTTTTTTGTGAGGGTGGTCAAAATAACATGCCCAAGTCTTAGGGCCGGTCAAAATGGGGTGTCTACAGTTGCCCCTCTTTGACAGAGCTCGAAGTCATGAAGTGACGTGAGTGAATGTCAAAGCCAGAAGACGACTCTTTTGACAAGGCCGTAAGACTTGGGCAATCACACAAAATGCAATGCATGTGGTTGAACCCGAAGGTTGCCTACGTATCCCTTTACAAGGAATCAAACCAGCGTAGTTCAGGGGCATAATGCAAATGATATGCAAGAAGATTTTGATAATTGGACTTACACGCTACGCGAAGCCGGTTTGTTTGAAAAATTCATGATTTATGCAAGAGATGAAAGTCCTCAACTAAGAGAAATCAACATCCTAACGTGTCTCACGCGAGAGGAGAATGGGTGGTGTAAACAGACAGGCGCACCTACTGTTTTTAACCGAGTGACATCAACAACTTAACGTGCTTCACGTGAAAAGAGGAAGGATGGTGTAAACATCAGGCGCACCTGATGTTTTTAACCGAGTGAATCAAAGACCTAACGCGTCTCACGCGAGAGGAAAATGGGTGGTGTAAACAGACAGGCGCACCTGACTGTATTTTAACCGAGGGTGGTGTAAACAGACAGGCGCACCTGACTGTATTTTAACCGGGATGGTGTAAACAGAGAGGCGCACCTGACTGTATTTTAACCGATTTGGGTGGTGTGAACAGACAGGCGCACCTGACTGTATTTTAACCGATTTGGGTGGTGTGAATAGACAGGCGCACCTGCTGTTGTTAACCGATTTGGGTGGTGTGAACAGACAGGCGCACCTGCTGTTGTTAACCGACTTGGGTGGTGTTAAACAGACAGGCGCACCTGCTGTTGTTAACCGACTTGGGTGGTGTGAACAGACAGGCGCACCTGCTGTTGTTAACCGACTTGGGTGGTGTTAAACAGACAAGCGCACCTGCTGTTGTTAACCGATTTGGATGGTGTTAAAAAGACAGGCGCACCTGCTGTTGTTAACCGACTTGGGTGGTGTTAAACAGACAGGCGCACCTACTGTTGTTAACCGATTTGGATGGTGTTAAACAGACAGGCGCACCTGCTGTTGTTAACCGACTTGGGTGGTGTTAAACAGACAGGCGCACCTGCTGTTGTTAACCGACTTGGGTGGTGTGAACAGACAGGCGCACCTGCTGTTGTTAACCGATTTGGATGGTGTTAAACAGACAGGCGCACCTGCTGTTGTTAACTGACTTGGGTGGTGTTAAACAGACAGGCGCACCTGCTGTTGTTAACCAACTTGGTGTGAACAGACAGGCGCACCTGCTGTTGTTAACCGACTTGGGTGGTGTGAACAGACAGGCGCACCTGCTGTTGTTAACCGACTTGGATGGTGTGAACAGACAGGCGCACCTGCTGTTGTTAACCGATTTTGATAATTGGACTTATACGCTACGCGAAGCCAGTTTGAAAATTGGACTTATACGCTTACGCGAAGCCGGTTTGAAAATTGGACTTATACGCTACGCGAAGCCGGTTTAACGATTTGGATTTATGCAATGCAATGTCATGGAATGCTGACTATGTTTGCAACTTTCCCTATTCTCCAACAGGGTGACAGACTAGGTTGGTTCAGTTTCCAGAGTTGAGGCGCATACAAGCTATCTCAACCTATGGGGCTGCCATACAGATTTCAAGCCGGGGATACACCCCTGGGTATTTAAACCAGACTTTAGTCTTGGAAATCCCGAACCTTTTGCGTTCTAGGCTTCGCCATTCGAACTCTAGTTTCCACCGTCGCAGTTGGTCTCCTAGGAACTCATTACAAACACAGGCAGGATAATACACAAATATTTACACACATATATGTACATATACAGACAACATACAGACAGATATATACAGTTATATACACATACATATACAGTATATATACATGTATATACGACACAGACATATACGGACCTATACACAAACATATATCGATATATACACAGATACGTATACGGAGATCTACACAGGTGGGGAATATTCTGTTTGCTACCGTCAGTGGGAAGATGCCGTTACTGAGAAGGCATATTCTGTTTGCTGACGTCAGCACACGCACGCAAAACACGCAAAAAGAAAGGAAAAACACAAAAATGCATGGACATGGGACACGGGGTGTCAAACCCCTGACCTCAAGCTCGGCCTCCGAGTCCTTAACCACTGAGCCGCATCACTCTTGTGACAAAATATACAAACAAATATATATATATATACTATACAAGACATATAAAAACCAAAACAAACCAAAAAGAAACACTCAATGTGGGGTTCGAACCCCTGACCTCAGGCTCAGCCTCTCACTCTTTAACCACTGGGCCTAACCATTGAACCCAAGCCACTCGGGTGACAGAATCAATTCAAACAAATCTATATATCTATATATAGGTACACAAAACATATATATATCAAAACCAAAACAAAAACAAAACAAAGAAAGACTCGATGCGGGGTTCGAACCCCTAACCTCGGACTCAGCCTTTCAATCCTTAACTCACTAGGCCAAACCACTGAACCCAAGCCACACCTGTGACTCAAATGTTCAAACAAATATATAAGACATATTTATACATAAAATGAAAACAAAACAAAAGAAACACTCAATGTGGGGTTCGAACCCCTGACCTCGGGCTTAGACTTTCCGAACCCTGAACCCATTGGGCCAAACCACTGAACCCAAGCCATACCTGTGACACAAATGTTCAAAACAATACCTATATTACATAGCTATACAATATATATAAATATATGCATACACAACTCTCCCGCGTTTCTTGCCGCGTTTGACACGCGGGCTTTGCTTTTGTGTCGGCTGGCCGACAAAAGCAGCCCCCTCGATCGACGCTCGCCTCGGTTCTCTTTCTCCTTTGTCTTTCTCTCTCGTCTTCTTCTTCTCTTCAGTATCCGTCTTCTTCTTCTAAACCATTCTCTTCTTCTTCTCCTTCTCCATTACTCTTCCAGCTTCCTCCGCCTTCTTCTTACTCTTCCATCTTCTTCTTCATCACTTTTCCGTCTTCTTCCTTCTTCTTATTTTCCTCATCTACGTTCTGCCATTCTTCTGTGATTCCCGTATTTCCTCATGGCTTCATTTCGCTCCTTCTCTCTCTTTCCGGATCTTAATGGTCCATCGAGCTCCTCTGGGCCAAGTGCCCCTACTCTTACTCAACCTAGTCTTCCCACACTATCAATTGAGCAAGTGATGGCTACTCAAAATGATATCGAGGCCAATCACTACACGTTGAGGTCCTGCATGGAGACAGTGGCGGCGGTCACCAACCTGTCTCACTGTCTGCAAAACAAGGCGTGTGAGGTATACCAGGTCAACGCCCAACTGTACTCCAGTGCATGTATAGAGATGCACGGGTAGAGATTTGTGCCCTGAAGGCTGAAAACAAGGAGCTGAAAAGGCACTCCACCTCTATGGCCCGATTTGGGGCATCTTCGTACATCGCCTTTGATGGTCGGCGGGGAGCCGACTCTGTCGGCGGAAACACTGTGGTAGTTCTTGGCGGAAGTACTGGAGAAGGGCCTTCGAAGGTTGACGACAAAAAGAGGAAGAGTTCAGTGACGAATGAGCCGAGTAAATGAAGTCCGCCTGTGGCCGGCACCGGCGAAGAAGACGAAGAACAAGACCCTTTTTTTCTTTTTCTTTTTTTTGTATTTCTGGTTTTCTTTTTTTTTTTCCTGTATTTTCTGTTTTTCTTTTTTTTATCTGTATTTTCTGGGTTTGTTTTGTTTCTGTATTTTCTGTTTTTTTTTTTTTTCTTGTTTTTTTTCTTCTTATTTTTGGAGTCTCTGTAATCGGGGATGTCTTCCCCTGACTGTATAAAAAGTTTCAGTTTTGTATCTCAATGGTGTGACTTAGGGGTGAGCAGCGGATATACCGATCCGCCAAAACCGACCGAACCGAACCGATCCGCCGTATTTTGGACGGATGCGTGATGACGAGCGGACGGTTGCGGATTGATTTTCTCCAATCCGCCAATTTGGCGGACGGATGGCGGATTTGAGATTTCTTTGGCCGCAACCGAACCGCCAAACCGCCAAATCGCGAGCACCCCTAGTAATTTATAAGACTTTGTATTTTCAATTTATTGAAATATTATGTTTGTGTTTTCAATTGAAAAAGAGTTTAAATATTCTGTTGAAAAAAAGTTTTCAACTTGAATATATTTTTTGAATTGAAAAAAATAAACATATTATTTATCTATATTTTTTGGTTTTTAAATCTAGCTCTAAAAATAATAAATAGAAAATATGATATATGCTGGTTGGTTTTTGTTTTCAAAAACATATGTAGATGTAACAATATAGAGACATACAATCTCTACTACTGCTCTGTTCATGGTTTTGGTGGTTTGAATTATTATTATATTTTAATAATCACAGATTGTAATATTTTATGTGGCTGAATCATGCTGTGATTGTAATATGTGGATGAGGCATGCAGTGATCGTGATATTCTAAAGTTTCAAACTTTCTTTCTTTAGATAAGGCATACAGTGATTGTAATACTTTTTTAAGTCATTAACTGTAATACTTTCTTTTTCTTTCTTTTTTTCTTTTTTTTTTTGGAGGAAGTGCACAAGTTGAATTGTGTTGAAAATTTATAAAATTTTAAACCGCCAAACCGATTCGCATCCATCCGCCAAACCGCCAATCCACTCAATCCACATCCGCCGGATTGGCGGACGGATGCGGATTGATTTTCTTCAATCCGCCAATCTGACGGACGGATGGCGGATTGGAAGTTCCGTGGCCGCAACCGACCCGCGCCCACCCCTAGTGTGACTGGCATATCACTTTGAGTTTGAAAATACTTTGTTTGATCAAATTTGAGATTGATTGAATTTTTTTGAACTCTGAATTGGGCATTGATCCACACTGACCTGAGTAAAAATAAAACGGACTCAACGTAAGAAAAACGAAGCCAAAATAATCCAAACACACTTCTATACGCTGACTGGTATGAATACCCTAACTGGTATAAAATACACTAACTGGTATGAATACACACTGACATACACTAACTGGTATAAAATACACTAACTGGTATGAATACACACTGACATACACCGATTGGTATGAATACCCTGACTAATATAAATACACTGACTGGTATGAAGACACACTGATACACATTGACTGGTATGAATACCCTGGCTGGTATAAATACACTGTGGTACGAATACACACTCATATGAAGACACACTCATATACACTGACTGGTATGAATACCCACTCATATATAGTGACGAGTTGACTCGAGCGGGGGAGAAGATAGAATCACTGACTCGACTATGCCCCTAATTCATTGCCTTGATTTTTTTTTTCTTGATTTTTTTGTAAAAATGTTTTGATCAACATGAGGGTTGGATTAGCATACTTATTCCATTTTCTGTTTCAAATCATGTAAGCTAAATTGTGAGCACTGAGAATTTTCCCTTTTCAAATCCAAAGAATGGTCCAAGTTTTGCAAAAATGGAACAATTTTCGAGACAAATTAGTCAGCTTCATTCAAATTAATCAAAACCTATTTTTGCAAATGGCCACTACTCAACTAACATGGAATCAATTATTGGGGTGCATAGTCTCAAACCAGATAATCAAAGGTGATATCTGAACCAAGCCAACCGAACCGAATGAAGCCGAGCAGAACTGGACCGGACCGAACCGAAACGCCAAACCGAATCGAACCGAACTGAACCAAGTTGACTTGAACCAATTAAGCTGAGCAGAACGAAGATACACCACTCAAACACGGATAGGACAACCAAGTCGACTAAAGATATACCAATCAAACATGGACAAAATGAATGAGTTGAAAAAACATTATTAGGGCCGAACTTCAAGATGAAGCTACCTACGTATCCCAAAGATAGGAATCAGGCCATCGTAGTTCGGGCCGAGGGTCACTCGGGTATTGACACTCTCCTTTTGTGCTCTAACTTTTGCCAAAGCCGCCCTTTCGGGTTTTCAACCTTGCGAGCTTTTCATTTTTTCATTTTTCTATATTTTTTTTTCTTCTTTTTTTTTATTTTATTTTTTATTTTTCATTTCTTTTGAGTTTCTATTTTTTTGTTTTTCTGCTCTAACTTTTGCCTGAGTCACCCTTCCGGGTTTTCAACCCAGCGAGCCTCTCAAGGGTTACTTTCATCTTAACTTGTCCATGTTGATTAGGGAATCTCTAAGCCAATTATAAGAACAACTGCTACACTTGACTGGTAGATATGATGATGCAGGGACTAGGTTGAATTGGGTCCGCATTTGCCCCTAGTGTTGCCCCTAGTGTAGTGGATAGGAACTCGACTGTCCTTCAATAATAACATTCATTCTCTCAACTTCTGGGTTTGCCTTTCTGGGCGGTCTTCATTGGGAAACGATTCAGTTTTAACTCTTTGATCACATCCAACCTTTTGCCCCTAGTTCAAGGGCTGCTTCAAATCTAAATCACATCTGACCTTCTTGCCCCTAGTTTAAGGGTTGTTTATCTGAATGATAGGCTCTACATAGTTCTGGCTAAGGTTCACTCGGGTATTGACACTCTCCTTTTACGCTCTAACTTTTGCCAAAGCCGCCCTTTCGGGTTTTCAACCTTGCGAGCTTTTCATTTTTATTTTTATTTTTCCTTCTTTTTTTTGTTTCTTATTTTTTTTGTGCTCTAACTTTTGCCTGGGTTGCCCTTCCGGGTTTTCGGCCCAGCGAGCCTCTCAAGGGTGGTACCTTATTGCCCCTAGTTCAAGGGCTGCCTCCATTTCAGCTATGCAAGCCTCACACTTTTGCCCCTAGTTCAAGGGATGTTTCAAATCGAAATCACATTCTCTGCCTTGAGTTTAAGGTCTGTTTCCAATCTGGATCACATCATTGCCCCTAGTTCAAGGGCTATTTCCAATCTAAATCATATTCGACCTTATTGCCCCTAGTTGAAGGGCTGCCTCCATTTGAATCACATCATGGCCCCTAGTTCAAGGGCTATTTCCAATTCGACTATGCAAGCCTTACACTTTGAATGATCAAGGTTTGAAAGCTAAGGAGCGAAGGAGGTCGGACCACGAGTCAAGAGGGATCCTATGCTGTATAACTAATTCCAGGCATGTTTTCGTAGGACCACGCAAAAACAGTTTTTGAAATCTTTTCACAAAGTGACTAATCACTCATACTCTTACGAAGACAAGATAGAACCAATTTGGACCAAGCCAGGATCCTTCTCAGTACCCACATTAACAAAAATGATTTTATTCATCAAAGGCTTAGCACACCTCTCTTCCTCTCAGTTGATCAAAATTTACAAATCCCGAGGAAATTCTTCCTCTTTGTTTTTATCAGAGTTTTGGAAAAAGTTTTGAAAAACTTTGGTTAACGCGATAATTTAAAGGCACAGAAAAGTAGGCAGACTCTATGGCATTTTTTTTTGTTTTTCTGTTTATTGAAAAGAGACTATGACTCAGCAATGACACAGACTCAAAAGAAAATGATAAAGAAGACCTAGACAAGACAGAAATGTCTAGGTTAGCACTCTCGAAATCAACAGACTCTGACTCATTAGGCTGACTCGAGCCTGACTCTAACTCTACAAACTTGGTGGAATCAAACTTAGACTCAATACTCAATTCAGAACTCAAAATAAAACCATTTTCAAATTGCCAGTCAAAGTGTGGGCCAGCCACAACACTCAAAATAAAGCTCGTGCAATCAACGGGTAGTCACTCCCCAATCACAGAGATGGTCGGATACCCTACAAGTTCTATTTATTTACAAATGGTCGACTTTGTGGGATATCAATATTTTTTTTATTTTTTTTTTACAAATTTTTGTTTTTGATTTTTATGTTTTTGTTATTTTTTTGTTTTTGAAGTAATGGTGCTAAACTGAACAACCTGAACCATTTATTCGAATTTGAGAACCCCTGTATAGATCCAATACATTGCACATAACACATAGCAGGAAAGAAAACAAACACCCCTATGGATGGTAGGGTTATCCTGTCCTAGCTTTTGAAATGATCTAGGGTTCACTATTCAAACAAGTGGTATCACACATCCTAGAAATGGGAAAGCATCATGTCCTAATTTGAAAGGTACTATAGCTCTATAGCTCACTATATGTACAAGGTTGGCTCTAACTCTAAGGGTTGAAGTCAAGGTGACGTTACCAAAGAGTCCTTTGGGTCATAACCAATAAAGATCCCAGGAAATCAGAAGAGTCAAATAGCCTCTCTTCGGAGTCTGAGAACCTTAGATAGCAAAGCCAAATAGCAGAGCTACGTAGCAGAGCTACCTTTTTGACAGATCTTAAAAGGTTACAACACAAGGCCTCTGTAGTGTCACAAAAAGTGTGTCTGTGTTCCCACCAACATCTGGGCAACACAGGGACTTTAAGTACACCAATGCATAGCTCCTGCAGTAATAGAGCATCACTGTGATTATCAATTTTGTTGCTTTATATGTGAGCCCTGTTTTGACCACAGTAATTCATTCACTCAAGTATCATTTAGATTGTTCTGATTACCAAAGAGGGTATGTTAAGCTCATTCACTTCCTGGTTTTAATCTCCTAGTTATGATGTAGTTGGGTGGAATGGTTTTTGTTAATATATATATGGTATATATTACTACATATATTAGGTATTGATTTCCTAGATATATTAGGTATTGCCATTGTTAGGTCTCTTATATGATACTCTTTCTGATAGTTAGATTTCTAGTAGGATACTCTTTCTTAGCCTATATATATAGGACTTCTATTGTATAGGACAATTGATAATATACAATTCGTTTAATACAATACATATTATTTTCTCTCTCTCCACTATTCTAATATGGTATCAGAGCTAGGTTAAGTGCCTAGTAATTTCGCTTTACCGGCGGGTGGCAGCCTTGCCTTTGTCGCCCGCCGAACCTCAACCTATTCCGCTGTTATGTTTTCCTTTCAGTATCGCTTCGTGGTGATCTCTTCCTCTATCTGCTGGTTTATTCCTACTCCAAATATCTCTATCATATTTTTTTTTTTACTCCTAATACATTTTTTTTCCTCCACTCTATCTTTCCCTCCGCTTCAATCTCAAATTGGTTTCTATCTTCAAACCTATTTGAGTTTGAGGGGGGGTATTATACTTATATTATGGTGAACATTGTTATACACCATGCAAACCACCTAGCCGCCTCCTTTGGTGCACAATCCAAGTCACACGCTCTGGCGCACAACCCAAGCCGCCCCTCTCTGGTGCACAATCCAAGCCGCACTCTCTGGCGCACAACCCAAGCCGCCCCTCTCTGGCGCACAATCCAAGCCGCTTCCTCTGGTGCACCACCAAACTCGCCCTCTATCGCACTATCCAAGCCGCTTCCTTGCGCACTCAGTCATCTGTTGCCATCATCGTTCAACACCACATCTGTAACATGCCCGGGGGGTACCCGCGCGCGTTAAACAGTTCGGACTCCCGAGATCTCTTTGATCTCAAGTTTCACGAGTGCAATGTGAAACTTTAATGAAAGTCCAGATTTGGCAACTTTTATTGAAAATCCATTTTATTGCAATTTTGTCAAAAATGGACTGCGTCATCAGATCTCAGAGTCGCCACCTAATATTTTGGGAAATTAGGAAACCCATGACTCGGTGCCAAGGCCACTGTTCGTCGTAACCAAGGATGCTTGGCTCGGAACCTTAGGTATGAGAGGGGAAGGTCAATAATGAGCACCCCCACTCACCCGATCAAAAGATCGGCCTCTACTAAACCATGATATGACTTTTATTTTCTTTATATGTTTATATTCTGATTATTTTAGTAAATCCTAAAATTTACTATGTGAAGCATACAAGTATAGACTATGCCATTCATTTTGGAACAATTTGATATAATGCATTTTGAAAGAGTTTTGACGATGTACAACCCAAATAAATTGAGTTTACAAGCATGAAAAATCAACATCATTCCAAATTAAGCGACACAACCTCCATCCACTGGCATTCATAGAGTTATATCACATAAGCAAATAGCCTCATGGTAGAATGCTAGACATAGTAAGAAAAACACACACAAACGGGATGCTAAAGCATAAAAACTCACAGATTGACCGACGTCCCTCGAACAGCTACCGACGTCCCTCGAACAGCTACAAAACAAAAGTTAGTAAAATATGCATGATCTTATATACAGAATCCTAATGCAATTCACTCATGAGATGCACTAAAGATTCGGCTTCTAAAATATGGCATGTGAATTGTCTCAAAAAAAGAACAACGAAAAAGGTGTAAAGAATGTTGAGTTTGTAGAAAATTCTCTCTCTAAAAATGACCGTTGAAACTGAAACAAGTAACCTCGCAGCCTCGTCAGAAGAGCAAGACTACCTGGATCGGAGCAAGAAAAAAGTGAAATCTAGGGATGCAAGTGGTGGGGAACTACTGGAGAGACCAGGAAATAAGTCGGACAAGCCAGATGAACACATGGCAGACAACGCGGATGTTGGTAATGTCAACCTTGGTAAGCTACCAATTGATAACCTGGGCTCACAGAGATCTTTCAAGCAAGCCCTCCTACGGTCTTGGTTTAATGAGACTGAGCGAGAACGAAGCTTTGACAGTGAGACTACATATCTCTCATCTGACGAGGAAATGGATAATGAAGAAGAAGCAGAGGATGCCTCAGAGACCCAGGGAAAAGGCTTGAATCCGATTATCAAGCTACCTGCTAGTCTTCTCAAAAAGGTCAGAGAACCATGGAAGAATTGCCTTATTGTACGGCTCTTGGGGAAGAATATTGGGTATAATCTGTTTGTCAATAGGATGCGCAGGCTATGGAACCTTCAAGCAGCCTTTGAAGTGCTTGATATCGGAAATGGGTTCTTCATTGTAAAATTCGAAGTGATGGAGGACTATACTAAGGTGTTCACTGGAGGTCCATGGGTAGTAATGGATAGGTATGTGACAGTCCGAAAATGGCAACCCGATTTTAAATCAGATGAGGCCGAAGCGGACATAACTGCTATCTGGGTAAGGTTCCCAAATCTACCCATTGAATACTATGACGAAAGGGTTCTATATCACATAGCGAAGGTGCTTGGAAAGCCTTTAAAGGTAGACATAAATACCGCCATGGCCGCACGGGGGAAGTATGCCAGGGTATGTGTTGAGATGGACCTTCGCAAACCACTCATCTCTCACCTTACCATTGGACGCTACCATTATGTTGTGGAGTATGAACATCTTAATCTGTTGTGTTTTGCATGTGGCCGTGTTGGTCATCGGAAAGAGAAATGTCCGGAATTCCGATGACTCAGCCGGAGAAGAAGACCCCAAATATGACCGTTAATGAAACGGATACAGAGGCTGGGCTGAGAGAAAAACAGCCCAATGGGCATATTAATAAAGAATTATCTATGGAGCAAGAAACCCATGGCTATGGGCCGTGGACCTTAGTAACTACTAGAAGAAAACACCAACATGGTAAACAAAAACAGAGGCATCACGTATATAAGACCAATAAATTTGAAAGCCTTCAGACTAGCCAAGACCAAGGAGAAACGAGTCAAGCCCAAGAAAATTTAAAAGATCAAGAGACCTTATCTCATGTACATACACAAAGCCCACAAGGCACAAATGAACACATGCAGGATGGAGGGGATGTTTTAAGGATGGATGGTGCAACCGGGCCCACAGAAAAGGACATGATCTGCTGTGGTAGCCCACGATCTACAAAGAACACAGGCCCACAAACCAGCATACATGTGTTCAACGCACACAGAAACCCTATAGCTAATCCCGCGTTTCCAACAGCATACACAGGAAGCAACTCCAATGTCTTGAATACAGCCACTGCCCCTGTTCTTTGTGAGTCCAACAGCAACAATAGATCCACTGATTTCCTATCCAGCAAGGAGGAGCATGTTAATGGAGGTCACGGCAGAGAATCTCCCACTACTCGAACACCGAGTGGACCAGTTCCGTGCCCTGATATTCTTAGAATTAGAGAAAGAAGTGTATCACCACGTGGGCATAGATTGGTGGCTAGAAGAGGTGAAGATGTTGATTCAGCCCTGGTGGGAGACAGATCCCCACACCGTGAGGCATATGGTGCTTGTGAAACCCGTGAAGTCACTGGAGGAAAATCGGAAGATTGTGCGAAATCTCTTGGGTCTGACTGAAGAAGAGGATTGGCCTACTCATAAATTGTCGTCCATGGATCTGATTATATGGAATTGTAGGGGTGCTGGGAATGCCCGATTTAGAAGGAATCTGAGGGAGCTTGTTAGCCTTCATAAACCGGATATGATGGTACTCATGGAAACAAAAGTGGAGATAAGCTCAATGGGTATGTTTTTTAACAATCTGGGATACACAGCGTCATCTCATGTAGACCCGATTGGCAGAAGTGGAGGTATTTGGCTGCTGTGGAACCCCAGTCAACTGAATGTGAGAGTTCAAAATGCTTCTTCACAGATTATCACAGCTACTATTTCAAGACAAAATTACCCTGATTGGGTACTATCTGCAATTTATGCTAGCCCAAATATCCGTCTGCGGGATGAACTCTGGAATGATCTGTCAATATTGGCTCAACATACCCAGGATCCATGGCTTGTAGCAGGTGATTTTAATGACTATTCCAGTGCTGCAGATAAACGGAGCTTCTCAATTGCTACATCTCAAAACCTTAGACAGAGCCAAAGTAAGAGCCAAAAATTTTCAGACAGAATCAGTAGTTGTAACCTCATGGACTTAGGCTGTGTTAGACCGAGACTTACTTGGACTAACAATCGGACAGGGTGGGCTAATACGATGGTGAGACTGGACCGTGCTCTCTGTAATTCAGAATGGAGAACTCTTTTTCCTGAGGGCTACGTCCGGAACTTACCTCGGACATACTCAGATCATTCTCCTCTCCTCATTCATACTCAAGGTACGAATTCTGCTAGCCCTCCATGTAATGTTTTTAAATTTCAAGCTGCCTGGTTGTCTCATGAAGATTTCAGTACTGTTGTTGATAATAATTGGCCCAGGCAGACTAATAACCTCCTGGGAAACTTGGATTTCATGACATCCGCCTTGCAGGATTGGAATAAAAATATTTTTGGGAACATTTTCCGTCGTAAGAGATGGTTGCTTGGCAGGATTAATGGGATTCAAATTTCCCAAGCCAAGACTTATTCCCATAACCTACATAAATTGGAAAATGAGCTTACTACTGAATATAATAGAGTTTTATACCAGGAAGAGCTATTTTGGTTTCAAAAATCTCGGGTTAATTGGATCACTCAAGGTGAGAGGAATACAAAATTTTTTCACATATCTACTATTATCAAGAGAAGGAAAATTAAAATTGAAGTTTTGAAAAATGAGGAGGGGGTTTGGGTGGATAACCCCATGCAGCTAAAAACCTTAGTCCATGATTACTTCCAAAATCTCTTTGCTTATACACATACTACCAACCTTGAACATTGGAGTAATCTGACTAAGCACCTTAGTCCTGAGGACCAGAGTGAAATGTGTAGGAAAGTCTCTGCTGATGACATTTGGAAGGTAGTTAAGAACATTAAAGCTTTTAAGGCCCCAGGTAGGGATGGTTTCCAAGCCATTTTTTACCATACTTTTTGGTCCACTGTGGGTCAATCTGTGATCAATTTTGTGCAAAATTGTTTTTTCTTCTTATACCATTCCCCTTGAGGTTAATAGGACTCTGGTAGCGCTTATACCTAAAGTTCCCAATCCTGAGAGTGTGAAGCAATTCAGGCCTATTAGCTTGTGTAACGTTACTTACAAAATCATTTCAAAAATTCTTGTTAATAAAATCAGGCCTGTGTTGAAAGAATTAATTAGCCCTAATCAGAGTAGCTTCATCCCGGGTAGGTCCACTCATGATAATATTATTATCACTCAGGAAGCTATCCATACTTTGAAAAAGAAAAAAGGTAAGGTGGGCTTCATGGTTTTTAAAATTGATCTTGAGAAGGCCTATGATAACATTTCTTGGAATTTCCTCTACCAAACTCTGCGTGAATTCCAGTTTGATGAGAATTTGGTACAGCTAGTCATGAGTTGTATCACTAGTGTGAAAACAGCTATTTTGTGGAATGGGGAATCCCTTGAGGAGTTCCACCCCGCTAAGGGACTTCGACAAGAGGATCCCCTATCCCCATATCTTTTTGTGTTATGTATGGAACGTCTCTCGGCCATGATTTGCCATCAAGTGAAAGGCAAAAACTGGACTGGACTTAGCTTGGCTAAGCATGGTCCTAACATATCTCACTTATTTTTTGCGGATGACTTGATTCTGTTCGCTAAGGCAAATAAGCATAACTGTAATACTATCCTGCAAGTTTTGAATGAGTTTAGTGATATTTCGGGTTTGAAGGTTAACCTCCATAAATCCCATATGTATGTGTCTCCTAATGTTGCCAGAAGAAGAGCAGCCCAGCTCAGTCATATGTGTGGGATTCCTTTAACCGAGAATTTGGGAAAATATCTTGGGACTCCAGTATTACATGATAGAGTGTCCAAAAATCACTTCTCATTCATTTTGGAAAATATGAGGAAAAAACTTGCTGGGTGGAAATCTGGGATGTTGTCCTTGGCGGGATGAACAACCTTGATACAATCTGTCACTAGTGCTATGCCAGCTTATACTATGCAAACTATGGAACTCCCAAGGAAAGTTTGTGATGACCTTGATAAAATTAACAGAAACTTTCTTTGGGGAGATACACCTGAGCATAAGAAAGTGCATCTTATCAACTGGGATCAGGTTTGTAAGCCGAAAAAAGATGGGGGTCTTGGGATTCGAAAGGCTAGAGATCAAAATTTAGCCCTCCTCTCCAAATTGGGGTGGAAAATGTTAACTGAGGAAAAGTCTCTCTGGGTTGATGTGTTAAAACATAAATACTTGGGACAACAACATTTCTTCGTTAAGAAGAAAGGCAAAAACATATCTCACATTTGGAAAGGTATCCTAAATACCAGGGAGCTCCTTGTGCAGGGAGTTCGATGGAAACTTGGAAAAGGAAACAAAGTCAGAGTTTGGAAAGATTGGTGGTGTGGTGATGGAGCTTTTGAAAAGAGCTTGAGCACACATACCAATCAAACTCCAAATTATGAACATATTACTGTGGAGTCTTTTCTTGATGGTCATGGGGATTGGGATTTGAATCTTTTGCATCAGTCCTTTCCTTTACCTATGGTTGCTGCTATTTTACAGCTACAACCACCCAATGTTACTACTGGAGAAGACACACCCAGATGGATTAAATCCTCTGATGGTGTGTTTTCTACAGCTAGTGCATATGATTTAATTGTCAATCATCATAATCAGGATGGCGAGTGGGGATGGATTTGGAAACTTAAGGTTCCTCAGAAACTTAAAAGTTTCTTGTGGATTGTTTTGCATCAAAAAGCCCTCACCAACAAAATGAGAAACTTGAGGGGGCTAACTTCTGATCCCAACTGTCCATTCTGTACTAATGTGGAGGATATGGAACATTTGTTTTGGTCTTGTCCCCAAGCTATGCAGATATGGTGCCATGTTTACAATGAGGCCTGGTATCGCAGCAGGCTTATGTTACCTTGGAAAGATTGGATCATCCATAATATGAAAGGGAAGAACAACACAACACATATGTTCCTCATTTCCCTCTGGACTATTTGGAAAAATAGAAATGACATGGTTTTTAACCACAAAAATATTAATATTCAAGAGAGTGTTAATTTCATATCAAATTACGCCAAAGAAATATTTCAAGCATTTAGTCTGGATGTCACTCAACCACTTCAAACTAAAAGTGCTTCTGTGTGGTCTTGTCCAATTGCAGGAACAATCAAACTTAACACGGATGGTAGCATTCGTAAGTATGGTGGAGGTGGTGGTTTTGGGGGACTATTTCGAGATGCAACAGGAGCATGGATCAGTGGATACTATGGCAGGCTGGAAATATGCACTTGTCTTGAGGCGGAGCTTTGGGCAGTCTACAAAGGGCTAACCATTATACTCCAACGCGAGTTTAATCAAGTGATAATAGAGACAGATGCGGAGCAAGTGGTGAAACTTTTGAAGGAGGGGCCGGATGAAAGATGTCCATTTCGGGGCATTGTGGAGGATGCACGCATTATCATGAGAGGTTGTGATTGCTCCATTCAGCACATTCGCAGGGAAGCTAACATATGTGCCGATGCCATGGCCAAATTAGGGGAATATCAACCGGAAGATCTCCTTGTTGTAAATGAACCACTTGCAGAGATCCGCACCCTGCTTGTTGCGGACATAGTGCACCTCTCTGAGGAGAGTTCTAGGTTGTAGCTTTGTTTGTTTGTCTTTATTTTCCGATGTACCTAAAAAAAAAAAAAAAATTGTCTCAAAAAACATGAGGTAGCGCATAGAATCATAGAAGAATTGATTAAATCCACACATGTAAATGTAGCCGAATCTTAATGCATGAGACATAAATGTAAAGCATGGATATGCATGGCATGTCAGATATGTACATACACACGGTTAGGGAAAGCGATAAAAGAATGGGATAGAAAGAAGCGGGGTGGGGGAATTATTACAATACTTGAATTATTACAGATCCGACTGAGGGAGAAAGGAGAGAAAAATAAAATAAAATAAAACCTCACAAACACTCAAAATAAAAATAAACTAAACAACTTCATCACTGGCAGATGTCACTCCTTTTCACATGTCCCGGGTTCCGCAACACCACATGATTCACATTTTCCAGATTCAAGCGGCAAACCAAGGAACGGATTTGAAATCTGACTAGCATGGCTTATAGGGAAATCACTATTGGATGATATGCAAATTTCCTGTGACTATCTCCTCTTCAGAGCCTCGGAGTTGTACCAGATTTGGTGATATGCCACGAGCAACACAGCCCATGTACTCAGCTTCACGGGAGGGCCCTGCCACTTCATCTCCATTTAATCATATGGGCCCAGCCCAAAATAACTTAGCCCACAGCCCACACCCATGAACACCCACTTATTTTTCTACTTCACCTTCTCTTTCCTCTCTGCTTTCTCTCTTTCTAAAATAATTCACTCATCCCCCATGAACCACACTTCCCTCACCACATTTTCTCTCTCTAAGCCGAGAGAGAGAGAGAGAGAGCCATTTGCATGTGTGTATACCTGTGTGTTTTTCTGACAGGGAGAGAAGAGGAGAGAGCCCGTGCCTTCTCTCCAAGCCCGTGTGTCTATATGTGTTTGTGCTGGGTGTGTTGTGTGCATGGGTCTCTAGAGAGAGAGTGCCGTGGGTGTGTGGGTGTGTGTTTCCTGCATGTGTGTGTGTGCATGGGTTATGTGTGTCTGTGAGAGAAATGCATGGCTGAGGTGGTGTTGGTGGTGTGCTGGGTATGTTAGCCGAGAGAGAGAAGAGAGGGAGAGAGAGCTCGGTGGTGTATCATCCATCTGTGTTTGTGTGTGTTTGTGAATCTGCATGTGAGTGTGTGGGTTTGCCGAGAGAGCCGTGTAGTGTGTGTCTCATGCTTGGGTGTGTGAGTATGTGATGTGTTGCATGTGCTGCCGTGTGTGTTGTGTGTGATGAGTGCATGGGTGCTACTGCAGTGTGCAGCCTGGGTGTGTGAAACTCAATATGATTGTGTGTGTATGAGAGGAGAGTGCTCCGTGAAGGCCGTGAGTGAGTGAATGTTTACAGTGTGCATGTGTCCTCAAGGAGGGAGAGAGAGAGATCAGCCCATCCCCCCCCCCCCCCCCCCCCCCCCCCCCCCCCCCCCCGTGTGTCCCTCAAGCCATGTATGTCATCCTTATGTCTATGTGAGCTGTGTGTGTGTGATCCTTGACAGTGCCGAGTGTGTTCTCACGGCTGTGTGTGTGGGTGGTGTTATCTCCGTGAGAGATGGTGATGCACCCTCCTCCTCTCCACCCGTGTGTGTGAAAAAGTTGCAGAGCCGTGAGGGCCGGGGGAGAGAGAGCTCCCGTGGGTCTGTGGTGAGGCAGTGAGGGTGTATGGTCGTGAGTGTGTTTGGCCTGAGAGAGAGAGTGAGATGGCAGTCTAGTCTCTTTTTTTTTCCCGTGTGTTGAGTGTGCATGGGTTTAAAGAGAGAGAGCTCGGGTAGAGAAGAGAGAGAGAGTCCCTAGACCCCAAAAACAAAACCTTTCTTTTTTCCAATCAATTCCCTACCTCCCACCTTGTGTGATGAGTATAACAACATGCTTTTCTTTTTCTTATTTTTTTACTCACCTCACTCTAAAATACTCTCCACTGAAAAATTGTGTCCCTCAGTGCCTTCTTATCTATTCTCCACAATTCCACTCAACAAAACATATTATGTTATATTCTCTACCACCGCTCCATTTTCTTTTCTTTTTATTTTTTTTGCTTTTTAATTTTCTATTTTATTATTTTCTCCTTTTTTTTAATTTTTTTAATATATATATATATATATATTTTTTTTTCAATTTAGTTATCAATTAATATAAAACACACTTGCACACACCTAATTTAATATATACACACACATTATAAAACACTACAAATTAACTAAAATACTAGTGATGACCAAAATGGGTGAGGTTTGGAATTTAACATTTCAATTTGATTTTTTTTGGTGAGGGTGGTCAAAATAACATGCCCAAGTCTTAGGGCCGGTCAAAATGGGGTGTCTACAACATCATAAGTTATGTGTGTGCCACGCTTACTGCTTCAACATCCAGTCTCTACAACGGTCTGGCATGACCCTGTAAACTGGCCCTACATTGATTTCAGTTAGCTCCTACATTGGTCCAACATGACCCCTTTAAACTGTCCTGGCATTAGTTCCAGCCAATTCCTACAATGGTCCGACACGACCATAAACTGTCTCTCGACATTAGTTCCAACCAGTTTCTATATTGGTCCGGCATGACCTTGAATTGTCCTGGCATTAGTTTCAGCCAATTCTTACAATGGTTCGACACAACCATAAACTGTCTCCCGACTTTAGTTCCGGCCTCTGCTCTATTTCAAGCGCCCTTGCGCTCCCGTTCGAATTTTGCAATCTATTTCCTTTTATTTTATTTAGTTTTATTTCATATTTTAGTTTCTCTCTCCAAACTCAAGATGTTTATCCTCCTTGAGTTTGAAGGGTAATGTTAATGTATATATGGTATATTTTCTTACATATATTAGGTATTGATTTCCTAGATATATTAGGTATTGCCATAGTTAAGTCTCTTATATGATACTCTTTCTCATAATTAGATTTCTAGTAGAATACTCTTTCTCAGCCTATATATATATACCTTCTATTGTATAGGACAATTCATTCAATACAATTCGTTCAATTTGATACATATTATTCTCTCTCTCTCTCTACTATTCTAACAGTTTTAAATGCTCTAGGAAGGAGTAGAATATATTGAAGCAATCCATTGTTTGCAACTATCATTAATTATTAGTAGTTCCTTCTTGTGAGGTCTCTCTCTCTCTCTCTACTATTCTAACAGTTTTTAAATGCTCTAGGAAGGAGTAGAATATATTGAAGCAATCCATTGTTTGCAACTATCATTAATTATTAGTAGTTCCTTCTTGTGAGGACAGGAGAGAGACTAGGTTTCTTCTTTGTAAAATGTTTATAGGGAATAAGTAAAAATTATGAAAAAGATCTTGTAAGTCCATGCTACCTCATTAGTTCTTTCAGAATAAAATGAATTTCCTCAACAAATCAAGAGATGTAAGGTTTTAGTTTACATAGGAACCAATAATTGTGTTCAGAATGGTGTAAATAACAATTATAAAAAAAAATAAAAAAATATAAAAAGAGAGAAGAAATAGAGAAGCACAAATACTACGTTGGTATAATTTCATTTAACATGCAATTGCGATTTAAAAATCGTGTTCAAGTTTGGAAGGCTCAACTTGGTCTCTTCACTTAGTGAGGGTTGGAATTTGGTAACTGACCTCGTTTGGAATAGGTTATTTTAGGAACTTTTTGGCTTTTTGACTTTTTGGCTAAAATATGATGTAAAAAAAAAACGAGTATGTTTGGGATAACTTCTGCTAAGTTCGATTGTCAACTTCTGGTAGCTGTAAGTTTTGGTACGTTTAGGGTCGTATTTTGATCGAAATCTCATTTTAGTCTTTAACATTCAATTATGACAGTCAGCATCTTCCATTTTCACATTTTAGTTCATCCATTGTTGATTTCCACTGCCTGCAGTACTATTGCATCCTGTAGACACCCCATTTTTGACCGACCTTAAGACTCAGACGTCGCCGATTGAGCGCTCGGTGATATTGCATATCGTGCTCGTTCAGAAGTTTCAGAGTCGCGGCCGTGCGCCCTGCCTCCGAACTTCCGAATTCTCTTCTGTGCCTTGTCTCGGTTTGCGAACCAGACTCGGTTTTCTCTGTTTTCTTTCCCGCAGGAAGGGAGTGGTCCGGTAGACTATCTCCCGGTGGCCGTGAGCTACATTTCGTGGCCGTAGGTCATTTTGCCCATTTCGGAGCCCGGTTCCCGGTTTTCGGGACCGTCAGGCCGTGTGCCTCGGCTCGGGACCGCCCAACCATCTCCGATTTCTCCGGTTCTTGGCTAGTACCTCTGTTTTATCATTTTGAGGAACACTGGGGCCCCCGATGCCCACTTCGTGGCCGTATGCCACTTTCGGTGCTTATAGCCGGTTTTTGGGCCCCGAACCTCGCGGTTTGGCCCCGAGCATTCATTTCGCATCGGTTTTCTCCGATTTTTGCAGGAGCCTCTGTTTTGTCATTTTGAGGAACCCTGGGGCCTCTGGTACCCACTTCGCTACTAAACACCACTTCCGGTGCTCGCAGCCCATTTTCGGGACCCCGAACTGCGCGGTTTGGGCCCCGAGTGTTCATTTCTCATTAGTTTTTGTTCAAATTTTGGCAGGTACCTCTGTTTCAACATTAGGAAGATCACTGGAGGGTAGGAGGCCAGCAATTATCCCAGATAACCAGTTTCGCTCCTCCGGCGCCCGTTTTGCTCACTTTCGGGCTAATGTTGAACACCCTAGGCCCATCTTCTTCCAAACCAAAGCTACATATTTGTGATGAGGGCACATGGGAGGACCCTAAGAGGTGATGGTCGGCCAGCAATTGTGAGTTTCATTTTTGAGCCCCTCCTTCAAGCTCTATGTTGTGGCTCCTGCTTCAGTGTTGCCAATTTCCGACCTTGGAACCTTGTTCTACACACATGGGAGGACCCTAAAAGTGCATGGTCGGCCAGCAATTGTTACATTCATTTTTGAGCCTCTCCTTCAAGTCCTATGTTGTGACTCCTGCTTCAGAGTTGCCAGATTCCGACCTTGGGGCCTTATTCTACACACATGGGAGGACACATTTGCATGGTGGTCGGCCAGCAATTTTCATCTTCATTTTGGACCATGGCCGGCCGGCCAGGGTGAGTGGCTGGCCGACCAGGTGGGGTGGCCGGCCGGCCACCTCCCAGAAAGTTCCCTGGCCGGCCAGCTTCCTGCTTTCCAGCTCCTTCCAGCTGTCCAGATATTTTTTCAAAATATCTCCCCCATCCGGGGATATTTTGGGAGGGAAAGATTGCCTCCATTTCCCTCCCTTTTACATCTTTTCTTGCTTACTTAAAGGGCTGGACAGCCCCTTTGCCTAGGTTAGAAATTTTGATCTCAAAGACCCTCTCTCCCAAAACCTCCATTTTTCCTATTCAAAAACCCTAAAAACTTTCAAAGCTTCCTAGCTCAACCCTTCACCAACCCTAAGCTCTACCATCAACAACTCCATTTCAGTAGCAAGGAGGTGATTTTCAGAGGCCAAGAGTCAACAAATTGAAGCCAAGAAGCCACCATAGTTGGATCTTCAAGGGTAAGTTCCTAAATCCCTTTTTCTTGCATTTTTTTTGAGTCATTCTTTACCCCATTTGCTTCCATTTTTGGGCTCTGACCCCTACTGGTTTTGGGCTTATTTTGAGCCCCTCTACAACTTTGTAGAAGGGCTCAACCCTGTTTGGTGTCTCCTCATACACTTGCTTCAATATCACTCTTTAGGCCATTAAATTGCATGCTT
>JAPPVO010000821.1:0-33364 GCA_030407325.1 Camellia japonica | reverse complement strand
AACATGGAGGCCCGAATAAGGTTGATCCCTTCTACAATGTTGTAGAGGGACCAAAATAAGCTTACTCACAGTTCATGACATGCTCCGAAACAATTTAAATATAGGCCAAACAAATCATGCAAATTTACGGTAAATAGGAGATTATGAAGCAAGTGCAAGATAGAGGACCCAAACAGGGTTGAGCCCTTCTTCCATGTTGAAGAGGGGCTCAAAATAGGCCCACTTACAGTTTACATTATGCTCGAAAACAGATCACTCATAGGCTAGAAATTTCATGCAAAAAATGGCATATAATGATATTGAAGCAAGTGCCAAATGGAGGGCTCAAACAGGGTTGAACCCTTAAACAAACATGAAGATAAGCTCAAAGAGTGACCCTTTAAGTTAGGGTCGGAGCCTAAAACAGTGAGCAAATAGGCTTAAGAAAATGCTACAAAAGAGGGAAATGGAGACTTACCCTTGTAGACCTTTTCTTTTCTACCCTTGGCTTGAGGAATGTTGCTTCTAAGCCTCTGAGAACCTCTCCTTGCTGCTGGAAATGGAGTGGTGATGGGGATGCTTGATAGTGATGAAGAAATGGCACCAAACTTGAAGAAAATGACTTTGGAGCTTGGAAATGGAGAGAAATGGGGTGGAAGGGTATAGCTCTCTCTCAAATGTGTCTCAAAAATGTCTAACCCTAGCCAAGAAGCCAAGCCTCTCCTTTATAGAGGAGGGCATGAAAAATATCTAAGGTACCTCTCTAATCCTCCATACACGTGTATGGGGATGGTCCAATTGGCAACCAGCTGGCACAGCTGCAATACACTGAGGAAGGAAAATGGCCGGCCAGCTTAAAGGGCAAAAAGGTTATTTCACAAAAAGGGTGGCCGGCCAGCTAGGTTTTCTGGCCGGCCAGCTACTTTTCAGGCTGTCGGAAGAAGACTGGCCGGTGGGTTCTAGGAAGTCCAAATGTGGCCATTCAAGTGTCCAAATTGAAGCCCTGGAAGTTAGCTTTCCAATGGCGCAAACCTTGAATCAAACTTCCTCCTGTGGAAAAAGTTATGCCCGTTTCCGTGAAGCCGCGCAGATTTCGGTCCAACCGGAGTGATGCCCTACTTCATCACCATATCTCCTCCATCCGGAATTGAATTTAGGAGATTCTTGAGTGCAAAATGAAGCTCCAGGAGTAAAATTTCCAATGGTGGTGGCCTCATAGCTTGATTCCTCTTGTGCAAAGAGTTACGCCCGTTTCGGTGAAGCCGCGCAGACTTTTCTCCTTCTCGGATTCATGCTGAACCACTTTTGACCAAACAAAAAGTTGGTTGTCAAAACAATTACTGGCCTCCCCCACCTCCTACAAGCTTCCTAACCATGAAAATAAGGCCTCCACCAAAATGAGCCCAAACCGTTGCAAAATGAAGGCTCGGGGCCGAAACGCGCAGTTCGGACCCCGAAAACTGACTGTTGGGTACCGGGAGTGGTGTTCAACGAAGTGGGTATCTAAGACCCCAGTGTCCCTCGAAAGGGAGTAAATAAGATGCATGCCAAAAATCAGAGCAATCGGAGATGGTTAGGCGGTCCCGAACCGAGGCACATGGCCTGACGGCTCCGAAACCGAGAACCGGGCTCCGGAATGGGCAAAATGGCCTACGGCCACTAAAAGTAGCCCACGGCCACTGAGAGATGCTCTATGGGACCTCTCCCTCCCCTCAGGAACAAAAATAGAGAAAACCGAGCCTGGTTCGCGAACCGAGGCAAAGTATAGAAAAGGGTTCGGAAGTCCGGAGGCAGGGCTCACGGCCGAGACTCTGAGACTTCTGAACGAGCACAATATGCAACATCACCGAGCGCTCAATCGGTGACGTCTGAGTCTTAAGGTCGGTCAAAAATGGGGTGTCTACAGTAAGACTCTTCTCCTCTTATGCTCATTCTTGGTGTACTTGTATAGCCATCTTTGCATGCTTCTTTTGGCCTGGTTTTCAACTGAAAAAACCTTTGTTTTTATGGATTAAAATGATGGTTTAAGGCCCTTTTGGAGTTAAGGGATCTACCCATTTTTGTAGCTTTTTGGCTATGTGTTGAGCCTTGTTCTAAAGCTTTTAAAACAACCTTTCTTTGGCCTTTAAACCACTGAATTCCAGAGGAATTTCAGTGGTGGAAAAGTTGTCTTGAGGTCCCAAATGGGAGGGGATAGCCTCCCCTCCTAGTTTCCTCATGCCATGCCTTGTTGGCTTTGTAAAAGAGCATCTTTTTTTGGGTTGTTTTAGCTTAAGCCAAGCATGTTTCAGGCCCTATTTTGCCATGTTTCAGATCTGTTTTGGGGTGGATAGGGCCCTTGTTGCTTATTTCTTGCACTTGTAGTGTAATCTTGCTTTCTAGCCTAACATGCTTCATGTTTTAGCCTATCTTCCTAACATGTGCTAGCTTAACTTTGGCCTACAATTGTTCATATCTTGGCATGTTTAAGCTCTGTTTTAACTTGTTTGGATGGTTTGTGTATGGCCTTGCATGGTTGTGGTTTGAGTGCTTAGAATGGCCTAAAAGAGAGCATGCTTTGCGAGCTTGTTTTGGTGCATGACCAGCATGTTTTTAGCTCATATTTAACATATAGAAACTCTGTTTTGAGCTAGATAAAACTCTCATGCATTACATTACATAGTTGTAGTTCATGTGCTTCAAGAGCCCAATGAGTTGGCATGCTATATCGCTTTGTTTTGGTGCATGTCCATAGCATTTTCAGCATGGTTTTGGCATGTAGAAACATGTTTTGAGGTGGTTGGGACCTGCATGCATTGTACCATATAGCTATGGTTTATGTGCTTCATTGGCCTCTTGTATGAGCATGCTTTATTGACTTGTTTGGCCTTTGTTCCATGCACTTTAGCCACTGTTTTGAGGCTGCATAACTCTGTTTTGAGTTGATTTTGTTGTTTAAGGCTTGCCTTGTGTGGTTATGGTGTAATGCTCTTGCATGCCTAGTTGATTAGTCCATTTGAGCATGAGTGCTTGAACCATTCTCATGTTGTAGTAGTGTCTTGCACACAATTTCAGAGCATACTTCATGCCATTCATGCCGCTTCCTTACATGTTTCACTTTCATTGCTTTGAAAGTAGCCTCGAGCCTCTTGTCAGTTTGAGCATGAAGTTGAGACGTTCATGCTTAATGGCTTTAATCCTCTTGAGGGTTTCTACTAGCCAACAACATGAGGTCTTCTTCATGCTCAAGGCACTTGAGGCTTAGGCCCTCTTTCCCATTAGAGGACTCTCATTTGGACTTAATCAATTAAAGGATGAATTGGTAATGCTAAAATGAGTAAATAAAATTGACCAAGTAAAACGGCAAGATAAGCATAACATGTGTTTGCATTGCATGTGTCAAGTGTTCAATCGGACGTTATATCAAACACAAGGCGGATTAATCCATTTCATACTCAAAGTGATGAAATGAGCTAATCCCCTTAGTCGCCAACATACTTGATCATGCATGATAGGGTGGTGGCATTTTGTGTGTATTTGTGCATTCATGTCATATTAAAACATGCAATTTGACTCCTCGGCCATCATGCATCGAGATGCGTGATTGATGGCCCGAGGACCGAGGGCCACACTCCCTAGAGCTTGTGCAAGGACGGGAAGGAGTGGTCGCGCGCACATATGTTGAAAATACCTTGCTTTCTCTCCTTCTTGCCTTTGTTGCAAAAAAAAAAAAAAACCAGAGTCCAGGGGGAGAAAGTGGTCGGCCGACCAGGTTTTCTGGTAGGCCGACCACCTTTTTTGGTTTCCACCATAATAGGTGGTCGGCAAGGTTTTTCCAAGCCAATACCTGGGCGGCAGCCTTCCCAAGGTGGAGTTTCAGCCTTCTGGAGCTTTGTGCAAGTTTTTGAAATCAGTTGCAAACAAAGGCGAGACGAGGCATCGCGTTGGAATTTACCGACAAAGCGCATCGAGCTTGCATGCATCCATTATCATCCAAAACAAAGCCGAGGCGGTCACATTCTTTTAATTTACTTGCTTATTTAGTTAATCTGTTAATTAATTAGAATTGGGTAATAATTAGCTGTAGCGACTATTCATTTCGGACTGTGTTATTTATTCGGACCCTCCGAGCGAGGGCACAATTGTAATAAGTGTGCGTGTGTGTGATGTATGTCTTCCAACCCCACGTCTTTCTCCCTTTTATTTACCAGCTTATGATGGTTAGATTAGGGCATATTTCAATTAGCATACTTATGATAGCATGTTTGCATCATTCATTTGTATTGCATGCACCGGGCTCGGCGCATCATACCAACTGCATTGTATTTCAATTTCAAGTTGAATACGTGTTAGCTGTAGCATCGTCCTACGCCATCTTAGAATAGCCAAGCCTATTGTAGTTGCATTTTTGCATGTGTTGCATTAGGCATCTCAGGATAGTTAGGATTCATGCATGTTTTCTAATTAGCTATTTGTTTTGGCTTGGAGTACTTGGTAAGTTTTATGCTTTAGCATCCTTGCATGCGTGTGAGTGTTGCCATGATAGCATGCTTTACCATGAGGCTATGTGCTTATGTGATATATCTGCCTGAATGCCTGTGGGTAAAGGTTGGGTTACTTGGATTGGAACAATGCACTGACTGTGAGTTTTAAGCCCACTAGATAGTGGCAAAACCATCTTTTCTAAGCCCACCCAAGGGTGGCAAAATCTGCATTTTTAGCCTACTTGCGAGTAGCAAACCACTTTCTAAACAAACATGAAATGTTTTGTTCCAATTCAAGCGATCCAGTCTATACTTGTATGCTGCGTGCATCACATAGTAAATCTAGGCTAATAACCGGGATAAGAACACATAATGTTTTCAAAACTAGATATCATGGTTAGTAGAGGCCGATCTTTGATCGGGCGAGCGGGGGTGCTCACGAAGTGACCTTCCCCAATCGTACCCAAGTTCCCGAGCCGAGGGAACTTTGGTGATGACGGACACGTGGCCTTAAGCACGAGTCAGGGTTTCCTAAATTCCGCAAAATAAAATATTTAGGTGGCAACTCTGTATCTGGCAAAGCAATCCATGTTTGGCACTTCTTTACAAATAAATCTGTTTTCAAAAACGATTTGCCGGATTTGGACTCTTTGGTTCAGATTAAGAACCGTGACAATTTGAGTTCGAACTGTAGTGAACCCAAATGAACAAAACGGGGGTCATCCCCCCGGGACGTTCGGGGACGTCTACAGCAGTAAACCTTGGCTTCCCAGCATTAAACAACGAAGCGGAGTATGAAGCGCTTCTGGCAGACCTAAAATCAGCACTCTACATGAAGGCCACCGAGCTAATGGTTTGCAGTGACTCACAGCTGGTGGTAAACCAAATTTCAGGTGACTACGAAGCAAAAGATGAGAGGATGGCAAAATACCAAGAGTTAGTCAGAAAAAAGATCATGAAATTCGAAGTAGTGCGGATAGAGCAGATCGGCCGAGAAGAAAACAGTAGAGCAGACGAACTAGCAGGCTTTACTTCAATGGCAGATATATCCACCCCATATCCATTACTGATCGACTTCTTACTAAGACCAAGCATTGAAGAACCCGAAGTAGAAGAGGTATGTTGCGCCGAACTAGGCCCTTCATGGATGGATCCCATTATAGTATTCTTAAAAGACGGCGTCTTGCCTAAAGAGAAGAAAAAAGCTAACAAGATCAGAGCCAAGTCACAGCGATTTTGGCTCTCCCCATCAATGGCCTTGTACAAAAAATCCTTCACAGGACCTTACTTGAAATGTGTCCATCCTAGCAAGGTTGAGGCATTCTTGTTCGAGATACACGAAGGCTTATGCAGAAGCCACCAAGGGGGAAGATCATTGGCCTACAGAGCAATTTCGCAGGGATATTGGTGGCCTTACATGTAAGCAGATTCCGAGAAGTATGTCAAGAAGTGCGAGAAATGTCAGAAGTTCGCACACCAAATACATCAACCAGCCAGAGAGCTTCTACCATTAACTAGTCCATGGCCCTTCGCAATGTGGGGCTTGGACATAGTAGGACCACTTCCAACGGCACCCGGCAACAGAAAGTTCTTTCTTGCAGCAACAGACTACTTCACAAAGTGGGTGGAGGCAGAAGCACTAGCATCAATAAAGGAGAAAGATGTGAAGAAGTTCATCTGGCAGAATATCATCACTCGGTTCGGCATACCAAAAGCTCTAATATCTGACAACGACACTCAGTTCGATGGCAAATTTTTTAAAGGCTTTTATGCAGAATACAAGATAGAATTCTACAACTCTACACCAGCATACCCCCAAGCAAATGGCTACGCGGAAGCATCAAACAAAGTCGTCTTGGATGGATTGAAGAAAAGGTTAGAGAAAGCAAATGGCAAGTGGGCTGAGGAGCTTCCCCATGTTTTATGGGCTTACCTACCACACCTCGGCGGTCAACTAGAGAAATACCTTTTTCCTTGGCCTATGGCATGAAAACAATAATCCCATTGGAAGTTGGCCTCCCCACCATCAAAAGCGAAAATTTTGACCTAGAGTTAAACGGAGAAGCCATTGCCTTGGAACTCGACCTTGCGGAAGAAAGAAGAGAAAGTGCATTGGTTCACATTGCATCATACCAGCAAGAGTTATCCAGAAAATATAACAAGACGGTGCATCCAATGCAATTCAAGATTGGAGATTGGGTGCTGCGCAAAGTAATGGGAAACACCCTGGTACCTGGAGATGGCAAATTAGGGCCCAATCAGGAAGGACCTTACAAAGTGGTTGGATTAGCAGGAAAAGGGGCACCGCACTGAAAATTGCACGCCACTAAGGCAACATTTGGAGGAGTTAGTGGCAGCTGGGCATCTAGACCAGTACATAGAAGGAAAAGTTTTAAGCACAGATCGTTGGACCGTGCTAAGTATAAAGGCAAAATAAGTATAAACCTAGCTCGGCTATGAGGAATACTATCTGTTTTTAGTTCGGTTGTTGCAAAGGACTTTAGCTTGGCTAAATGAAACTAAAGGATTGGCATGTAATTTTAGTTCGATCATTTGAAGAAATTATCTAGTTTGGCATGAAGTTTCAGTTCGGTTTTTGAAGAAGTTATCTAGTTTGGCTGGGTGCATACCTAAAGAGTTCCCTAGTTCGGTTGTACCTAAGCCTAGAGTTGCCCAAAACAGGTTTTTAGCTCGGTCACACCACGATTCTAGATTCAAACTTCGTGTTTTTTGAATCCAGAGGGTGTGTTCTTAAACTTGAACCTATGGTTTGGGGGTTTGGTTTTTGGTACTCTCTGTTCTTTCCATTTTCAACAAAACTACAGAGTATGTTTTAATATATATGGGTATATATGTATCTATACTATTATATTCATGAAATGAACAGAAAAAATGGAAGATGTTTAAGCCACGTACCAGTTCAAAGATCTTGGAATCGAAGATGAAGACAGTACCAGCAGAGAATACGAGCTTTTGCAGATGCAGTGTGGAGGAAAAATGAAAGCTCAGAAAGTAGAGAGAGAAGAAGATGAAAAGTAGAAGTGGTTGGTTCAGACGAAGGGTTTTGTTTTGTGTAGAGAAATTGAAAAAGACGGGACTGTTCAAATTTCACGAGATACGAAGTCGACGTCGACAGTTGTACTCAACCAATAAGGACCTGCCACGTGTCCATGGAATAGAAAGCGATTCAGTTATAACGACTGAAAAGACGTTTTGACCGGACCGATAAGAAGCCCGGTGTGAATTTAGCTTGGTTGAAAGGTTAAAGTTTTAGTTCGGTTGGAAACAGGTAATCCTAATCATGCTATGCAGATGGAATTAAGGGGCAATTGAGAGGGAGTTTCTATGTGCATTAGGGCCGAGCTAGGCCAAGGTGCGGTAATGGGCCGTTCTATGGGCCGAGGTAAAAAGGGCTGAGTGAAGAAGACCTTGTATTTAGCTCGGTCCAAATATGGTACGGTCACCACGGTCAAAGCGGTAACAATTAGCTCGGTCATACCATTTTGAGCCGAGATGTTTTGAGCTTTCCTCAGGACCTTGCACTTGATTAGCTCGGTCCAATCTTGTTATGGTTAGCTCGGTCTCAACAGGCGAAATCGAGGTACGAGCTATGAAGGAGAGAACCGAGCTAGTTAAAGTTCGGTCATTTCTGCCAGTTTAGCATGGCCATGTTAGCTCGGTCATTTTGTCATACTACCGAGGTAGAATCATCTCACTTGGTTTAAGCAGTGAGGGAGGTGTTGAAGGATAATCATTATCTTTCAGGAGTGTGATTCCTAGGAGGACTCTACATGGAGGAATAAGAGTCTTACTAGGATAGTGCCATACGGAACTTATAAAAGCACATAACAAAACCTATGGAAGAGGTAACACAACTTTGATTCCCGAATACACAGAACTTTTTGTCTATTTGTCTATTTTGCTGACTTAGGCATCGGAGAGGTATCCGGCACACACCTGCCAACTAGCTCACGTTTGTGTTTTCAGGGAGTAAAGCGACGACGTACGGAGGAGTGCAAACTTGGTCAACAGGATCATACTAGAAGAATTATTTCGTGCTCGTATAATTGTATAGAAGAATAGTTATGAATTTAATTTTATTTGTGTTAATTCTATTAAATAAAAAATTTTAACAATAAAATGTTTATAATTTCTAAAATTACATGAAATAATAATATTTTAAACAAATGTGAGGCTGTATTTATAATTTATCGAATTTATTTTTATTAAAGTATTCCAACAACCTATTCTCTGATGGTAACACATGAACCACGTCATGCCAAAGACGTCTGCATGCATGACACTCTTTGGATCAACGTGAAACACAAAAGAGATTTTTCAAATAAATTTTAAAATGCAAGAAAAAAAATGTAAAGATAAAACTAATGCGCAGATAAAAGAGATTTTTAGCCAAGGTTTTTTGCTTTTTTGAGAAGATGGTAAAAAGTAACTTTTTTACTTTTAACTAAGGTTTTGGCTGTTTTAGACAAATGATTTGAGAAGTTGGTAAAAAATTGCTTTTGGCTTTTTTGAGTAATATTTGTTTATGATGTCAAATCACAATAAAATGACCAAACTACCCTCATTAATTTAAAATATTTACACATTTTGAATCATGAGGGGTAGAATTGTAATTTTATCAGTAGCCAAAAACCAACTTCCCAAATGAAAAAAAATACAAAAAAACCAACTTTTGACTTTTGCTAAAAATCAAAAAAAGTTTCTAAAAACTAACTTCGCAAAATAGCCAGAAAAAAGATTTGTATTGGACACCCAAGGCGTGGGATCGGCTCAAAGTGTGGAAAATATTTTTATTAATTTGTGTTCTAATTTAATGATCTATTTGGTGAGAAATAATATTAAAAAAAAAAGAAGGAAAGTAAACTATTTTTTAATGTTTGATTTGTAAATTAAGTAAGAATTAGTGAAACAGAAAACTCTCTCACTAAGTTTATTTTATTATTTACCAAAAGTGGTCGGATTTAGTGAAAAATAAGTTGATTGATTATAAAATATTTATAATGCTGTTGTCATTTTTTTTCTTTTTACAGTTCGAAGGTTAAAAATATAAATTCGCGTGTGTCAACAAGGATAGAATAGTCTTTAAAGATATCAATCTAGCCAAACAAATGACCAAACGACTATGAATGGTTTTTTTTACCTCAATGAAGATGACTTAAATGTTTACAGAGAAACAAATATAACAATATTGTGAAGCAGAATGGAAGAAGAAGCTTCGACAAAATTGAGTAATTGATTAACTGAATAGTTCAACTACACTTGTTGTTACCTTGAATGTCTTGGCAACTTCGAAGATAGAAACCAGTTACAAATTTTAATTTAAAAACTACTCCTATGAAATGTAAGTGTAGAGTAAGAAAGTAGAAAAGCAAGTAATTGATAAGTGTTTGATTTCTTCAGGGGCCTTCTCTATTTTTCACTTTGGCTATTTATAGGTGCCCTTTGAATTTGCTAGCAACTGATCCACGATCGAGATCCACATAGCCACATTCGCGAAGCTTTTCCCTCCTTCAACTTTGAATTTTAGAGTCTTAACTACTTCTTTATAACTTCCTGAAATGGTTACGACTTTGCTCTTTATCTTCAAATGTAACTGCAGTTTTGAATCACAATACCTTTCGTACTCAGCATTTGCTTTTATTATCTCGCCTCACACATATCTTTTGATTGGTTGAACCTTCCCCTTTGTATTCTTTCATGTGTCAACTTATGGCACCAACATTACCCTCCGCACTAGTGTAAGCATGAACTGACTAGTGGACTTCATGGCGTGGCTGCTGAGGAAGATTTTACTAAGTCTTCCAATGCACATAATGTTATCTCATATATATATATCCTGAAATTCTAGCTCCAGATTCAATTTTTTAACTTAGGTGAGTCGTCCACTTCTGTTCCTCTACTAAGTGATTCCATTGCCATGGGTCACTTTCTGCCTGATCCTCCTATTTCTTCAATACCTCCCCTTTCTGGGTAGGATGCTCCTAAATCGTCCTAACAGTATCCTACTGGTTGGCCCTCATGGGAATCATGTTTGAAGCCTGCTACTCGCTATAAAGTTCATCACCATTTCCCTAAGTGGGTGAACCCTTTATCCATTCCATCCACTTGTTGAAGCTAGGTGGTTTACCCATTTCGACCTCGCTACAATGACCACAAACCTGAGGACCATTTGTTGTACACTTGGCACATGGCCTCTCAGCCATTCAAACTTGCTCCAAGGAATGAGGAAACTCAAGGTTTGAGCTCTGAGCTATTGGCTAGACAAGCCAAATTGTCAATTGTCGAGTGGCTCGAATGTGTCAATGACAGACAATTCCCTCAAGGTTTCCAAAAGGATCTCTCTTTGACTCCTCTTCCTTATCAACCTCAATAGATTGCCAAACTTTGGCTTGTGTTGACGCGCCCTTGGGCTTCATGCTACAGTTTGGACTCAAATGTCACGGTTCTTAATCTGATCTCACAATGTGCGACGTGATATTGATAAATCACCAAAGAGTCCAAATCCGGCAAATCGTTTTGGAAAACTGATTTTTGTAAAGAAGTGTCAGACATGGACTGCTTTGCTAGATACAGAGTCGCCACCTAAATATTTATTTTGGGGGGAATTTAGGAAATCCTGACTCGTTGCCTAAGGCCACGTGTCCGTCATCACCAAAGTTGTCTCGGCTCGGGAACTTGGGTACGATTGGGGAAGGTCATCTATGAGCACCCCCTCTCGCCCGATCAAAGATCGGCCACTACTAAACATGATATTTTGTTTTTGAAAACACATGTGTTCTTATTCCGGTTAGTTAGCTAGAATTACTATGTGATGCGCACAGCAAAACAAGTATAGACTAGATCGCCTAATTTGGAACAAAGCATCGCATATCCGTTTGTTTGGAAAATGATTTGAAATTTGCTACTCGTAAGTAGGCTAAAACACGGATTTCAATGAATTGTTCCAATCCAAGTAATCCAACCTTCATCCACAGGCATTCAGGCAGTTTATATCAACTAAGCAGTTAGCCTTATGGCAAGCATTCTATCATGTTAACACTTACATACATGCAAGATGCTAAAGCATAAATACTTACAAAGTACTCCGAGCCAAAACAGAAACTAGTTAATAATCAATGCATGATCCTAGTTCACGTTAAGATGGCTAATGCAACGCATACAAAATGCGACTAGAAATAGGCTCGGCTATTCTAAGATGACATATGAGATGCGATAATTGATACATGTATTCAACTTGGAATTGAAATACGATACAGTTAGTATGATGCGCCGAGCCCGGTGCATGCAATGTAGATAAATGAATGCAAACATGTAAGCATAAGTATGCTAATTGAAGATGACCTAAAACTAACCTACAAAAGCAGGTAAGTAAAAGGGAGAAAGACGTAGGGTTGGAAGACATGCACACACGCACGCACACTTATTAAAAATTCGCCCTCTCGACGGAGGGTTCGAATGAATAATACATGCCCACTAATTAACTAACTAACAAGCTAATTAATTATTACAAAACCGAATTGAATAACTAGCTACAACTAATTATTACAAAACGTAATTAACTGACAAATTAATTAATTACAAATTGAAGCTAACTAACAAGTAAGGACTTAAAAGTAAGCTGCTCCAGCTCTGTTTGAAGAAGGAGAGTATGCATGCTCACATTTGGTTTCTCGCCTCGAAACGCCTTCCAGTTGCTCTTTTGAGGCTTTGCTAGTAAGGTGTCTTCCAGTGTTTGTTGCTGAAACTTACCAAAACACTGCTGGAGTAATACACCAGTGGCCTGCCGGCCATGGGGAACCACTGCCGACCACCTGCCAGCCAGGGATGGCACACTGCCGGCCAAGGATGAAAGGCTGCCGGCCAAGGATGAAGAGGTGCCGGCCATTGGTGTGTTGTGACACCAAGCTGCAACAAAGCACAAAATAGAGAAAATGGAGGGTCTCCCAAGGGTATGTACGCACTATGCCACCCCGTATCATCTCGAAACATCAAGGGTGAGGCATAATTGGATCCACGACCATCAATCACGCATCCCGATGCATGATGGCCAAAGATCCAACTTGTGCAAATCAGTGCGAAATGAATGCACAAATAAAACACATAAGTGCCTAAAACTCTATCATGGATAATCAAGAGCGTCGGCGACCGAGAATTGAGACACGTTTCATCACTCAAAGTATGAAACACCCCTCGTTCCTCGTGCTCAGATTAACACTTAATCCAAACAATAATGCAATGCAAGGATGGCATACACAATGCTAACTCGAACATGCAATCATGCAATATGACTTAAGCATGCAAAATGTAGTATAATAAACATGCAACAACATGTAATGTAACTAGCATGCGACAACATGCAAAGATGGAGCAAGCATACAACAATACGCAAGACAAGCATGCAACAACATGCAAGGAGATGGACTTAAACCAATGTGGGCAGCTCTCAAATAGGCCCAAATCAGTGGCCAATGGTGATGAAATTAAGTCACCAAAACACACACAAGCATACAAAATGCAATGGCTCATCAAAGAGGCCTAAGAGCACAACTCTCTAGAGTGCTTAAGGAGTGACAAATGTGCAAGTGTAACAACACTAAGTGCACTGAAATTAAGTAAGAAATGATGCCAAATCATTCAAATGACACAAGTATGGCATGCAAAGTCCTAAGGTATGAAAGCTAGCAAGGAGCAACACAAAGGAGGCATGCAATACATGGCATGAATGCATGAACTAAGCATGGACAGAGCTTAATTAGGTCTAAATGAGTGCCTAAACATGCTGAGATGGAGGCTCAAATACCTAGGCAAGATGGCATACATGCTAGGCCATAAGTAAGGCAATAATGCACAACGTTCAAAGGCACTTAAAGCATGAAAGAGGTGGAAACATAGAAATGCTATAGGCTCTGAAATGAAGCATTAAGTGATGCCAAATCATCTAAATGGCTCAAAGATAGCATGCATGAGTCAACACAACACAAAGCTTGCAGGGCCAATTACACTACAGCTATACAAAGCATGAAGGATACGGTAAGGGCAACCCAAAACAGTCCTAGTAGATGTTAATATGAGACTAAAACATGCATGGAAGAAAGC
The DNA here is from genome assembly GCA_030407325.1 of Camellia japonica. Classification (NCBI taxonomy): domain Eukaryota; kingdom Viridiplantae; phylum Streptophyta; class Magnoliopsida; order Ericales; family Theaceae; genus Camellia; species Camellia japonica. The sequence continues at coordinate 19,805 of JAPPVO010000821.1, read as the reverse complement.
CAAAACAAGCTAGCATACGATGCCAAATACAATGGTGCATGCAAAGCTACAAAAGAGGCAATGCACTACACCTATTGGAACCAATCATGGCATGACTTAGACAGCATAAAACAGAGTTACATTATGGTATAATGAGACCAAAAATGCATTGCAATGAGGAGCCAAAGGCTTAGGCTTAATGGCATGCACAAAAGTCCATTCTTAAGGCACAAAGCACAAACCCTTCAAGGCATTCAAAGCATGTCAAATGCAAGTATATGACCACATTTCATGGACTAAAATAGCATATGAAATGATGGCTAGGCATGCAAACATCACATGTATGGCATTGTAGGGGCCTCAAAACCCAAGACTAGCCTAAGCATTTACACTATAGCTATACAAAGCATGAGCAATATGGCCATGGAAGCCCAAAACAATTCTAGGACAGCCCAAAATAAGAACAAAATCATGCTGGAGCAAAGCTAAAACATGCTAGGATGATGAGTCAAAGCATCATGTACATAAAGCTAGTAAGCAAGGTTTGTTCTATAAGTATATGGAGCATGCAAAGGATGACCAAACCAGCTATGGATAGAGTCATGATATGGCAAAACATCACCAAAAACATGCTGAAATGGAAACCAAACAAGCTAAAATGACATGACAAAGCATGAAGCATATGAAGCTAGTTTAGGTGAGTTACACTACAAGTGTATGATGCAAGCATGGAGTGACAAAACCAACCCAAAACAGATCCAAGGTATGGTAAAACATCACCAAAAACCTACTGAAATGGACTCAACACAAGCTAAGCAAAAATGCTACTTTGATGAGCTATAAATGGGATTACACTACACATACAAGATGCATGTAAAGAGTGACCAAACCAGCCATGGACAGGGCCAAGGAAGTTCCTAAAAGTCACAAAAAGAGGCCTGAACCAAGCCTCAAAAGTACATAGAGGCATGCTCCTTTGGAAGGCCAAAAATGCAAGCAAACAAGAACACAAAGAGAAGGGGCCACCCCCTCTGATTTGAGACCTCAAAACCACATGCCTACCACTAAAAATCCACTGGATTTCAGTGGTAGGAAGGCCAAACCAAGGCTAGCTCAGAGGCCTTAAGGCATGGCTTAAAACAAGGCTAAACAAAGCATACAAGAGGATTGTACACCCCTAACAGCAAAAAGACCTTAAACAAACTTCAAAATCACTTAAATACACGACTTTTTTCAGTTTTAAGCAAGGCCTAAAACAATATGCAAGAAGGGCCAAAATGAGATACAAGAAAGTGCTAAAAAGGGGAAGAAACTCACCCTTGATGATCAGCTTCGAAACCAGCAACTTCAGGGGGTAGAAACTCACTTTTAGAGCTCAAGAAGACCTCCCAAGAACCTTGGTCCAATGATGGTGGTGTATCTCTAAGTGTTGTAGTGTAAAAGTGCAAGGAAAATGGACTAAACCACAACAATGTAGAGAGAGAGCAAGAAATATAGAGAGAGAGCTATATCTCTTGTAAAAGTGTTCAACCCCTGATAAGGAGAGAGGCTCTCTCCTTATATAGAAGAGGTGCAATGCAAAGCTTCTTCAAGAAGCTTGGCAAGAGCTCCATCCCTCCATACACGTGTATGGAGGGCAAACAACAAAAATCCAGCTGGCTCAAAAGATCTGGAGTAAAACCAGCTGAGACAGGGGGTATGCTGGCCATCAGTGGTGGCCGGCAGTGGCTCATTGATGGCCGGCAGGCTTCATCAGTGGCCGGCAGAAACAAAGCCATGGCCGGCAGTGCACCAAAAAGGTCACTCTGAAAGGACCAAGTCATGGTCCAAGAATGGGGCAGAAAGGATACAGGGTTTGGAAAGCTCGAACCTGTGACGTTCCGCCGCGAAAGTCGAATGCCCGACGAGCAATCGAACTTGTGTCCGGATGTACCTACAAACACAACCGAGTCTTGAGGACGGTCAAAAATTGGGTGTCTACAGCTTGCCATTGAAAACAAATTCTTTGCCCCATATCAGTATCTAACTCCTCCTTTTAGGTAGCTTATATTGAAAGCCAAAACCTTGCTTGCAGCCTTCAGCCATATATCCGTTGAAACTATTTATAAGGATGTCCCTCACAAGAACTTTATTTGGACTTCTAACATACTTACCTGGAGTTATATGCTAAATTCATATCTCTAATAGAGGTTGAAGTCTTTTTTACTATTTGCATCTACTTCTCAATTGGCAAGCTAATGCAAAGGAAGATCGCAAGGTTTTGGATGACACTCTCTCTACTCATAGTTACACAAAATATGACGCTGAGAATTCTTGATGACTTCGAGACTTCCTTCAAAGAACCCTTCCTGAACTCAATGACCTTCAAGCAGAACAGAATACAAGGAATAGAAGGAGCTTGAGAAGAAACCTTCGAAGATAAGGCTCATATTGGACTCATGAAGCTTCGAACATACCAATTCCATCAGGCTGGTGTTTACAGATCTGAAGATCGACTGAGTAAGAAATACACTAGAAGATACCTTCAGATGAAATTTCATGATCATGTAATCTTCTTTTCCCCCCCTTATTTTTATGAGGTCAAAGCTATAAAGTGAAATTTGTTTGAATACAATTTTCATATTTCATCCAATCCTGAATGATACTTTGTAATCTGCACTTTGACACTAGACCATACCTTAGACCTTGTTATCCCTGTGAAGCTATATACTACTTTCTTTATAAGGTCAAAATAATATAACAGATTCGTTGACTAAAGGTTTGACTAGAGCTAGTGCATAATTCATCAAGGGGAATGAGATCAAAGCATGTTATGAAAGAATCGCCATAATGGCAATCCAACCTGGTTGACTAGATAGCCTAATGTGGTGATGTGGTTTGGAAATACTCTTTGGATCTAGTAGGACGCTCGTGATCCTCAGCTAGTCACCTGAAAAGGAATGAACACTCCGGTCGGGGGTGCCGAAATTAGCACTCCGACGAATAAGTTAGTGTATACTCTCTTGGTTGCTTATATATCAAGTTAAACTTGTTCTCACATACCTTTTTTAGCTTATGCTCTTCTTATTTATAGTCGTCCTTGATGTTGATGGTTGGGCCCACTTTTCGTCCAATGAACAATCTCTCATTCGGCTAGATCTTCATATTCGGCCCAGTTTACACTTGATTCAGAGGCCGATCTGGATATTCGGCCTCTGTCCCTTTGGGCTATGAGCCATATAGTACATGACTTGATTTCCTTCTTTAAGTTATTCGGCTAACCTACGTAGTAATCTACTCGGCTACCACAATTGCCCCTCAAACATCCTATTAATGTCAGTTAGCCAGCATGTTTGGTTTTGGACTTAGAGGGTCAAAAAATACGACGGTTTCCCTTATTCCAATGCAAGCGTCAGAATGCCTACTCTTTTTAGGCATCATTACATCTTTCCATCCCTTCGTGCGCTTCGTTCATTTAATGTGATTTGAAACCATATTGTCCCTTCGAATGTATATTTTTGAATATTCAAAACTCCTGGTTTGCCTTCCAATGCACCTCTACTTCGCGATCTCTGCAACTTCCTCTCGTTCTTCATTGTCTTCTCTTATTCCGTGCACATGGACTCCCTTCGAAAGAACTGGCGGTTTTGACTCGTCCCTTCTTTTTGGGTTTTGGGGATGATGAGTCAGAATCACTGTCACTATCTTGTCTCTGAACTTGAGGTCGTCGACCATCCTTTCTCAGAGGTCGTCCCGGATCTTGGCGTGCGGCTTGATGGGATTTTGCCCCTTCCAAGACCAAATCCTGTCGAAGGCGCTCGTTCTCAGCGATCATGTTTTCCAACCTCTGTTCGTTTTGCTTCGCTTGATCCATGATCGCTTGCATTGTCTCATGTACTGAAGTCGAGGGTGAAGTCTGGACAACTGAATCGAAGTTCAAGGCACGTCGTGCGGTGATATTCTCCGGTCCCAGCATGTTTCTTAGAGTGAGGTCATCTCTCGTGTAGTTTCGTCAGCGACTATCGGAGGATCTTCCGTTACGCCCGCCATGGATGTACTTGAGTATTCCTATAGACGCCAATTGTGGTGATGTGTTTTGGAAATATTCTTTGGATCCAGTAGGACGCTCGTGATCCTCAGTTAGTCACCTGAAATATGAACACTCCGTCGGGTGCCAGAATTAGCACTCTGACGGATAAGTTAGTGTATACTCTCTTGGTTGCTTATATCTCAAGTTAAACTTACTTGTTCTCACATACCTTTTTTAGCTGATGCTCTTCTTATTTATAGTCGTCCTTGATGTTGATGGTTGGGCCTACTTTTCGTCCAATGAACAATCGCTCATTCGGCTAGATCTTCATATTCGGCCCAGTTTACACTTGATTCAGAGGCCGATCTAGATATTCGGCCTTTGTCCCTTCGGGCTATGAGCCGTATAGTACATGACTTGATTTCCTTCTTTAAGTTATTCTGCTAACCTACGTAGTAATCTACTCGGCCACCACACCTAAGATTTTGGTTCAAAGAGACAACTGAATTCTAAGTGACTTGTTGGAATCAATGGGGAGTTTATTCTCCTAACCCATTTATATAAGAATATAGCATAATGTTTCAGGATAAGCTTTGCTATTAATGATTCTTATATCTTGGAATTCCAAAGTAGGGTATGACAAAATACTTTTAATAAGAATCACCTATATGAGTGTGAATGGGCTGCTTCTATAAGAATTGAGAAGGCCAAATTCTCTAAAACACTCATGAAAATCAAGAGCCAAAATGAACACAACTATGAGCCAAACTATGTTCGGAAAGATTCTGTGTGAATTCTATTGTCTTGATTTATTTAAATGGCTAAACAGTTTAAGACATTATGCTCACAAATTAGCTAGTAAGTCTGATAGTTTTGTTCAGATGTTTAATCCAAATCTTTGTTACATGTGATTTGGGCAAATACCGAGACAAAGTTGACAAAATTGTTTTTCAGTTGGTTTCTTCTTTCTTATCTTCTTGATTTTATAAAATGGAAAGTTTTCAGTTTTGGTGGCTTGAAGAAGAATTGGGCGTGTTGAGACAAAGATTTGTTGGAAACCTTGTCAAAAGACTTTGGCTAATATTTTGGTTCATTTTATTTAGTCAAAAGTGTTTGATCTTATGGACAAGCATGAGGGGATGTTGGTGAATCTTTCCAGCCAAAAAGGGAGGCTGCTTGTCTGTGGGATAAGGTGACAACGCATGGAGGAAACACATGCGGCCGAATTTGTGGAACAAAATAGCAACGAAAGTCTGAAAAAGTTGCTATACGTGCATGGGAAGTCGTGCCCATGAGACTCACAACCGCGCCCGCGATTTGGCTTCAAGCCATCATGCCCGCAACCATCCCAGTAGAGCTTTGTTTAGTTTCTCATTATTATCTCAGTTTTATTTGTGTGTATCATGTATAGTAATGAGTATACTTTAGGAAAGGTCGTGTGTCGTATCCGTGTCATGTAGCATATCCGTATCCATGCTTCTTAGGTGGTGCACTACTAGACATTGTATTACTGATATTTTTGTTATTCATATGCCTTTTTTCTTTTTCTTTTTTTGACAAGTAAGAGGAAAAAGGTTACTGGATGTGGAAGAATCCTCCACAAATTTATTTATTTATTTATTTTTTTTTTTTTGGAGAGGTTGTAACTTGAAGGGGGAAAAAAAGAATAAAAAAAGAACTGAAACTGAAATAGTAAAGAATTTAATCATATTGTTGACATGAAAGAAGTTTCATCCTCATCAAATGGATTAGTGCTTTTGAATCTGGAACATTATATGTATGCATTTTTCCCTGATATTTCAAATGAATGTCAATAAGGCACCACCAACAACAACAATGAACTTACAAAGCAATTAGCATGCAAGCAACACCAAGAAATTGGAGTTTTTGTTTTTCAATGTGGTTTTGAGAGAAATTGATCGATGAGATTGATTGTTAGGTAAAGTGTGTCTGGGACAAGCTTATATTCTTCAGAAACCTAAAAGAGAAAATAAAATAATTGGTAAACATTTTCATCACTCTCCATTGATAAGAAAGAACCCAACAAAACTGTGCACTTTAAGAGAATGATCAACTTAAATTCTAGAAACCAAATTAATATACTCTGACAAGTACAGTTTGACCAGACCACTTTTTGAAGAAGAAAGAGGAAAATAGAGAGAGGTAGAGAGAGATCTGTCCATGGGTGAAAGAGGTGAAGGCCCAAAGGGTGGATGGATCCGTTTCGTAGAAAGCATGGTCAAACAGGACGTTCCAAGGTATTCACACACTCTTTGTGGACAATTTACCTAAATCTTTGGATCCTAAGGGCCTGTTCACATTGTTTTCCAAGTTCGGAGTCGTAATGATGTCTACATCCCTAACAAGGAGGAAGCTAACAAGTTCCAGATTCGGATTTGTGAGATACAATTGTCCAATCGCGGCGAGAGTGGCTGTTCAAAAGGCACATGGTACTTGGTGTGACAATCGTGAGATAAAGGTTAAGATGGCAGAGTTCAGTAAGGCTCAAAACAAAACTAGACAGCAGAGGTTGCAGAGAGGTGTAGGCACTACAGTCCCACGAAATGGAGTTGAAACAAAGAGCTTGCGTATTAATGGGCAAAGCTATGCTGATGTGGTGGCTGACAAGGTTGGTGATGCGAAAGGTAATGGACTGATAGTCAAAGTACAACAATATGGAAACAAATGGCTATATGGGAGTCTAGTTGTCAAACTCAAGCCTTGTTGCCTTCTCTCTGATTTCAAACAAGGAATGTTTAACAATTGTGGAATTGAGGTTCAGCTAAGAGAGCTTGGAGGCAGGTCTGTGATCTTTACAATCGACTCAACAAAAGTAATGAGAAGTAAAAGCAAGGATTTGGAGCACTGGGTCCATGACTGGTGTGAGTCTATCACACAATCGAACAAAGACATAAGCATTGAGCATGCAAGGGAGGTATGGCTTAGCTGTTATGGAGTACCACTTCATCTTTGGAACTTTGTTAATTTTAAGAATATAGGCATGCTGTGGGGCGATGTTATTGAGATTGATAGAGATACTCTTGACATGTCCTCTCTTTGCTGTGGAAAAATTAGAGTAGCAACCCAAGTTTTAGACTGCATTAACCAGGTGATAACCCTGGACTGCAAAGGCAAATTATACCAAATCAGAGTTTGTGAAGAACAAATAGTTGTTATGCAAAAACCAAGCATCTCTGTTAGTCTTCTACGGAATGACAGCTCTGTAAGTATAAATAGAGGAGTTGAGCACTGTGTTGATAATGGAGTGACCCTTAGAGAAGATGATGATAATGTGGCACTTGGTGATGACTTGGCGAGGGAGAAGAGCTTAGGAATTGACATGTGCACTGCATCTCAGAATAAGGAAGCTAATCTAGCAGTTAAAGATAGCCTCCTGATTATCTCTGCAATACAAGAGACGGCTAGTAGCTTGGGAATGCTAAGTAATGGAGGCGCATGCATGCGGAAGGAGCACTGTTGTCAGAATACAACAGATTCAATAATGATAGAAGTCAAAGAGTCGATGTATGTGGTTACTTCAGGTTTTTTGAAAAGCTTGAGCGGGCTAGATTCTCTTCGGCCCAATGTAAATTTAGAAGTGTTTTTAGGTGCAGTTCACTGGACAATCCAAGCCACAACAGGTCTCAACCCACTCATGGCCTTACTGAATTGGGCCTAGTAACAACTATTGACCCCATAAATGTTGGATTGAACAACTCAAGTGTACAGATTCCTTTATCACAGCCAGAGAGTTAAATGTAAAAAAATAAAGGCTAGAGGCCGAAGTCAGTAAAGCAAAGGAGGTCAGGGGCTCTCATCATCCAGCAAAGAAAAACTCTTAGAAAGCTTCTAGGATAGTCAAATCCATGGCTATTGGAGGTAACTGATTTAAAAAGGGTGTCATATTCAGAGCCGTGACTCAGGCGCTATCTGATTCAATCTCTTATCTAGCAGTTCAACGAAAGGAAGGCACCTTCTAAATGAAGGACAAGCAACCCTACGAATTGGAAAACTTCTTGGATTAAATTGTGAAGGCAAAGAGATTGAAGTAATAGAGAAGATAATGGATCTTTGAAAATCAGGATTTGGTGAGAAGGGAGCAGTTAGATGCTGCCAAGCAATCCTAATTAGTAGGATATGGTGACTTGGGAGTCTAATTTTATATTCTGATAAAGTTACTGTCATGGAATGTCAGAGGATTGGGGAAACCTGAGAAAATGAGGAAGTTAAATGAGATAATCAGAATCAGACAAGTAGATTTTGTACTAATTCAAGAAACAAAAAAAAAACAGAGATATCAAAATTATTTGTTTGATCATTATGGCCTGGGAATCAATGGAGTTTACGCTGTGGATGCAATAGGGAATGCAGGTGGTCTGATATGTATATGGAAACCAGAGGTGTTCACTTTGTCTGCTTGCTGCTGCAGTAAGAATTTCATCTTACTTTCAGTACACTTCTTCAAACTTCATTTGCAACATTGTGAATGTTTATGCTTCCAATGATTTGCTGAAAAGGACGCAACTGTGGGAAACATTAATTAATCTAAAAGTTGTTTTCCATCCATGGTGCATTGGGGGGACTTCAATGAAGTCAGAGTCATTGGAGAAAGGAAGGGTTGTGTTAGGAGGGATGTTGGGATGAAGGATTTTGGGGATTTCATTGAAAAGATTCAAGGGATGGATTTACCAATGCTGGGCAGAAAATACACTTGGGGCAGTTCTCAGGACGGATTTAGGTGGAGTAGAATTGATAGGTTTATCCTTAATCTCGAATGGCTTGAATTATTTAGGTTCAAACTTTAGGGCTTACACAGAACCTTGTCTGATCACTGTCCTATTCTACTAATGGAAGATGTCAGAGATTGGGGACCTAGACCTTTTGATTCATCAATCCTTGGACCAAGTACTCCAACTTCTTTCAGACAACCAAGCAAATTGGGAGACCACAAGTTTGGAGGCTGGGCAAGCTTTATCCTAAAGAAGAAGTTGCAATCACTAAAACTTTGTTTGAAAAATTGGAACAAGGAAGTTTTCGGTAATATCAATGAACAGCTCAAAAAGAAGGAAGTTGAACTTCACTCATGGGATTTGACAGCTGAGGCTAGACCACTTCTTGTTGAAGAATCTGAACAAAAAAAGGAGTTATTGGGGGAAGTATGAAAATTGAAAAGATTGGAGGAAAGGCTATGGCTTCAGAAATCCAGGCTCAGTTGGGCATTGAAAGGTGATAAGAACACCAGATTCTTCCATCTTTCTACCACTAGCAGACAAAAAAGAACTCTCTTGACTCCATAGAGGTTAATGGGGTTTCAATAGTGCAACCTGGAGAAGTCAAAAAAGTAGTGGTGAACCACTTCAAAAATTTATATGTAGAGCATTGGAAAAATAGGCCTAAATTGGGGGGGGGGGGCAGTTTAATTCTATTAATACTCTTAGCAATGCTCTGCCATGCTTGAAAGGGTATTCACTGAAGATGAAGTGTGGGTTGCCATTAAAGACTGTGATGGGAACAAAGCTCCGGGTCCTGACGGCTTTAATTTATCATTCTTTCAAAATGTTGGAAAATTATAAAGCATGACATTCTGAAATTTTTGATGGAATTTCATGAGAATGGAATTCTAGCCAGGGGCCTCAATTACTCACAAGAGCTAAGGATCTGGGTCTTATTAAAGGGGTTGTTATTGGTCCCAATGATTTGCATTTTACTCACCTTCAATTTGCTGATGACACCATCCTCTTTTGTGAGGCTGATCTAATGGAGATTACAACCTTGAAGAGAATACTTAGATGTTTCGAAATCATGTCTGGCCTAAAAATAAATTTTCACAAGAGTACAATTTGCGGTATTGGTGTTTCAGAGATTTTACTTAATAGTTTTTCGTCAACATTGAACTGTCTCAATCAGAAACTGCTTTAAAGTATCTTGGGCTTCTCTTGGTGCTAACCCTAGAAAAAAAACCACTTAGAAACCTATTTTGGACAAATTCAAAGGCAAACTCTCAGGTTGGAAGAAGAGACTGTTATCATTTGCTGGTAGACTTACCTCATCAAATCCACTCTATCTAGCCTACAATTTTCTATCTTTCCTTGTTTAAAATGCCAAAGTGTTTATCAAAGAATTGGAAAAATCGAAGCTTCTTTCTTGTGGGGTGACTTTGATGTAAAAAGAAAGATACACCTGATTAGTTGGAAGGATGTTTCAATGACAAAGAAGCAAGGAGGTTTAGGTGTAAGAAGTTTGAGTCAAGTTAATGTTTGCTTACTAGCTAAATGGTGGTGGAGGTTCTGCAATGAAAAGCAAGCCCTTTGGAGAAAATTAATTTGCAGCAAGTATAGCTTAGCTGGTTCCATTCTCAAGGCTCTATTTCTAAATGTTCATGGATTTGGAAGGACATTATGGGACTTGCATAAGAAAATCCTTTTTTATTTGACTTCTTCCTAACTAACTCAGAATTAGTTATTGGTAATGGCCACATATCTTTCTAGAAGGATATTTGGGTGGGGTTTGAGTGCCTTCAGTTTAAATTTCCTAGATTATTAGCCTTTTTACTGACAAGGATGGATCTCTGAAAGACTTTATTGCTAGGAAAATTAGCTGGAATCTTAGTTTTAGGAGACCCCTGCTAGCTTGGGAAGATGAAGAAAGCCATAATCTATAATTTGTTCTAGGTGATGGCCCACCATAAAGGCATGGGATAGAGGATAGCATGAGATGGAAAGCCTTATCTCAGGGTGTCTTCAAAACAAAAGAATTATTCTGCTGGTGGCAATCCAATAGAGGACCGAATCTATCTATGCCTAGATTTATTTGGAATAACAACTCGCCACCAAAAGTCCAATTCTTCTCATCGCTGGTTTGGAAAGGTAGAGTAAAAACATCTATTTTCCTTCATCATATTGGTGTTCTTAGAGGGAGAATGTCACTCAGTGTATCTTTTGCAAAGCTGAACCTGAGTCCATTAATCATGTTTTGCTTCTTTTCCCCTCAACTGGAAAGTTTGGTCTGATATCATTGATTGGTGAGGTTTATTATGGGTTTGCCCAAGCTCTGTTGTGGATTTGTTTGATTGGTAGCTGGGCACAAAAGTTAGGAAGAAAGAATTACAGATCTGGAAAGCCATTCCTCTTGCTGTTGTTTGGTCAATATAGAGGCTCAGAAATGATTGTGTGTTCAACAGTGCCCGGCCCAATCTCTTGGAAATTATTGAGCTAATCAAAGTTAGAATTGCAGTTTGGTTGAAGAGCCACACTTTTGGTTATTCATATTCCACTCATGATTTTGTTTCCAACCTAAAACAGATTAGGATGTGTATTTGAAGGTGATGAGCTCTGTTGTTGCTCTGTTGTTAAGCTCTATTGCTGCTTTGCTGTCAACAAATAACATTCTACCCCTATTTGCTGGGTTGAGAGGCTGTTGAGAGGCTGTTGTTGCTATTTGTTGGGTGGAATTTCCTAAAACAGATTAGGATGTGTACTTGAAGGTGTTGAGCTATGCTGCTGCTATGTTGTTGAGCTCTGTTGTTGATCTGCTGTTAAGCTCTATTGCTGCTCTGCTGTCAAATAATAATATTTTGCTGCTGTTGTTTTTAGGCACTCCCATACTGATTTGATCAAGCAACCATACTGCTGCTGTTTGCTGGGTTGAGAGGTTGTTGAGAGGCTGTTGTTGCTATTTGTTGGGTGGAATTCCTAGTGCTTATAGCTGTTGTGTCTTCGGATAAGATGGTGTCTGTTGTGTCATTTGTTTCTGATTTGTATTTTGTTTGTGGTTGTATCCTGTTTCTTGTTCCTTGTTTCCTCTTTTGCTCTGCCCTTTATGTTGGTTTCTCACCAACATGGAGCTTGGAGCTTGTGCTAGCAGATGATTTGGTGTTCATCTTGGTGTCAACCTCGTTGGGATCTTGATGGTTCACTATGATGCTTTTTGCACTCTCCTCTTTATTAATGTATTTCGTCATACTTCGTATGTTTTCATCAATAATGTTTTTTTTTTTTTTTTTTGATAAAAAAAAATACAGTTTGACCAGTAAAATACCCGAAAAAGCAAGTGACCATCAGAGTGAAAATTTGTTTTCAAGCAAAGATTGGTTTGAACCTTACATCAAATGTTGCTATAATATGATAGTGTATAGTGTGTTGTACTCCATGATTTATATCAATATTACAGAATAGAAGCTGAAGATCCAAAATAATACTAATAGCAGTTAGGTACTTATAAACAAAATGAAAACTAACCACCATTTACTAAAACAAGGAAAGAAAAGAAAAGAAAAGAAAAAAAAAATTGAAAGCCAAGATCTACCCGTAAAAAGTAATCAGTGATTCACTGTAGATTTCAAGAAGATTGGGGCTGATATTGTATGACCCAATCCTATGTTGAAATTGACCTCAAGGTTGATAAGGAGCCAACCTTAATAAGTAAAACCAGAGAAATAATATATTAGAAAGAGACCACTTTTGCTTACAAGAGCAGAGACATCATATGTAGCTTGCCACCTTAAAAGTAAACACCGCTCCTATAATAAAAGATCAACCAATAGATTTTCATAGCACATCTGATAGAATCATTGGATGGCAAATTCAAGGCGCCCAAGTGCTCAATGAGGTTAAGAATTCGCAAAAGAAATCCATATTGAAGTACTTATATATATATATATAATAAAAATGAAAAAAAAAAAAAACCCTTACATTGGATAGGGGTTCGATTCCAAGACAAGCCATCGGATTGAGGACAGAACAACTTCGCCGACATGTCCAAGAAGGAATTGGGAGTGAGAATTGGGGATTGAAGACAACCGATTAAATTTTTTTTTTTTTGAAGATGATACGATGATGATTCAGATTCAGATTCAGATTCAGATTCGGAAAATGATAGTAATAATGGAATGCATGAGTTTACTGATAAAGAATTCCAAGAGTACAATCGACAATTAACCCAAAGTGATGTATGTATATCTTATCTAGTTTCTCTTAATACTTCTCTCTTTCATTTATCTCAATTTTCTTCTTCATCCTATTTACATATGTTTTTTTTTCTATATTATTATTATATATTATTATTATTATTATTATTATACTCTCAACAGATATCAAGCAACTAATTAGGGGGTGATTACGATTTCACCTATGGCTATGGAGTAATGACCAGTTGTAATAACCCGACACGTAATATGCTATTAATTATTAATAAATAATGCTAATTGAGTGCTTAAGGTGAAATATTATGTTAATTGTGTGATTCTTTTGATATTTGAGTTCATATATGTTAGATGTAGAAATATCTTTGTGATCTCTAATAAATTCTGAAAATTAAAGGCTTAATGGCGTTAAAACAAAAAATTAACGAGGTCAATATGTTATGTGGAATATTTAGAATCCTATGGTAAATTTAATTAGAATTGATGCGGATTCAAATAATTAGAATAAATTAATTAGATTTGAGTAGAATTAATTAACCTAAGCTAGATTAATTAACTTAAGCTAATCCAATTATATAAATAGGCCATATGAGTTCAATTAAACATTTTCTTCTCATCATCTTGAGTTAAACACTTGTGGGGAGAGAGAGAGAGAGGACATCACTTAGAGACAGAGGAAGAGAATTACTTGGTAAATTGAGGAATTGACTTGGAAACTCAAAGAATTTGCAACATAGAGCTCAATTGAAGATTTTTGGTAAACTTATGAACCCTAATTCAATAGTTTAAGTCACTTAATTTGAGAATTCAAGAAGAGAGTGTGATCAAATGCAAGAAATGAGCTTAAAATGAAGAATTTGGAATCAATTCATGCATGCATGCATAGTTCTGAAAAGTTTAACTATTTTTTAGCATGATTTTGTTATGTAAACTTGAATTAGAAGCTATATCTCACATGCATCCATGAATCTCATCTTTTTGAAACTCAAATTGCATGTTTTGGAAGCTCTAGTGTCTTGACAAATTTAATGGAATACAAATTTATAAATTAGGATTTATGTGTAAAACTCATATATATATATATATATATATATAGTATTATTTTTTAAAATTATGGAAAAGCATTTTTTTAAATCATGTGTATTTTGTTAGGTAACAAATTTTGAAATTTGAATCCCTAAATCATAGGTGAATATTCATTAAGAGATTTGTTGACTGATTTAAATTATAAGTTTTAATTTTTAGTAGCCAATTAATATTTTTCTCTTTTTAAAGAATAGCCAAAAATCAACAAAATTGGTTTTGAGTTTTGAAACTCGTATAGCTCTCATAGTTAAAAACCCGCTCTCATAATTAGAAATCTCATTTTTCTTGATATATACTAGCATATGAACACATGCGGCCACAGGCTAAATAAATAATTAAAAATAATTTTAAAATTAAATTAGAACATAAAATTTATTTTACAAGTATAGAACAATAATTTAGAATGAACTAAATTTTAACCATTTTATTAGAATATATATATATACTGCAGTTGTTATGACATTAATTGTATATTCTAAGTCCACAATAAGAAATAGATGTCATAATTGAATTGGTAAAGATGAAAAAAATAGAATAAATTAAAAATAATATATTTATGATAAAAAAAATAAATTTCATTTTATAAATTTTTTAGTTTTAGTTTATTTTATGTTAAAGTTTGTCATAAAACTTAAACATACATTTTAGAAATAAAACAATATATTTTTTTTTGTTGATAAAATCATTAAAATCGGTCAAAAGATCAACAAACTTACACAAAAATTAATTAATTAAAAATAAAAAAAATTATTTTATTATTCAATTTAAGTTGTTTTCAACTGAAATATGCACAACACTATAATATTAAATGAGAGCATAGGTTTACTTTATATAAGTAAAACAACTTATTTTTTCCTTCTTTTCTCTATGTGAAATTGTGTAAAATAAAAATTAACAATTGTTTAGGCAAGAATTTTATTTTGAATCAAACAATATCAATCATTTAATCTTTAATTAAATTAATCTTAGTTTAATTCGAATCAAATAAATCTACCCAATATTTTTTGATAGAATAAGATCGCGGTTAAATCAACGAATTAGTTAAACCAAAAATGGCTTAGCCTAATCGGTTAGGTCAAAAGAGTAACCAACTTATACAAAAATTAATTAATTAAAATTTTTAAATGTTATTTTAATTTTAAAATTTAAATTGTCATGAACTGAAATATATACAACACTACAATATTAAATAGAAGCATAAGATTCATTTTATATAAGTAAAATAACTCAACTTTTTTCTTTTCTTGATGTGGGATTGTAAAATAAAATTTAACGATTGTTTGGGCGGAAAATTTATTTTGAATCAAAATCTTTAAGCACATCAATCTTTAGTTTATTTTGAATCAAATAAATCTAACCAATATATTTTGATAAAATTGATAAAATCACAATTAAACCACCAAATCAGTCAAATTGAAAATGATTCAGCCTAATCGTCTAGGTCAAAAGACCAGCTAACTTATGCAAACATTAATTAATTAAAACTTTCAAATTTTATTTTAAATTGAAACTATCTTGATCTGAAAGATGCACAAATGGGAGTATAAGATTCATTTTATATAAGTAAAACAACTCATTTTTTTCTTCTTTTTCCGATGTAGGATTATAAAATAAATCATAGATTAATTAAAGTTTTTATTTTAAAATTTAAACTGTCTTGAACTGAATTATACACAATACTACAATATTAAATGGAAATATAAGATTCACTTTATATAAGTGAAACAACTCATTTTTTCATTCTTCTCCAATGTAGGATTATAAAATAAATGATAAACTAATTGGAGTTTTATTTTTATATGGTTAAATGGAAGTGGAGATTTTTTTTTAATTGTTTAAAATTAAGAAAATCAATATGAGAAATTGTGGTTAAACCGGCAAATTAGTCAAACCGAAATGGTTCAGTGTAATCGGTTTGGTCAAAAGACCGACTAGCTTATACAAAAGTAATTAACTAACATTTTTAAATGTTATTTTAATTTTAAAATTTAAACTGTCTTGAATTGAAACATGCATAACACTACAATATTAAATAGGAGCATAAGGTTCACTTTATATAAGTGAAACAACTTAAATTTTTCTTCTTTTTCCGATATGGGATTATAAACAAAAGTTAACAATGTTTGAACGAAAAATTTATTTCTAATCAAGCAATCTCATTCAATCTTTAATCAAATCAATGTTTAGTTTATTTCGAATTAAACAAATCTAACTAATATATTTTGATAAAATCGCAGTTAAACCAACGAATCAGTGATTTAGCCTAATCGACTAGGTCAAAAGACTAACCAACTTATACAAAAATTAATTAATTAAAACTTTTAAATTTAATTTTTAAATTTAAATTATATTGAATTGAAACATGCACAACACTACAATATTAAATGGGAGTATAAGATTCACTTTGTATAAGTGAAACAACTCACTCTTTTTTTTTTTCTCGATGTGGGATTATCAAA
The DNA here is from genome assembly GCA_030407325.1 of Camellia japonica. Classification (NCBI taxonomy): domain Eukaryota; kingdom Viridiplantae; phylum Streptophyta; class Magnoliopsida; order Ericales; family Theaceae; genus Camellia; species Camellia japonica. Next base: position 3,352 of record JAPPVO010000821.1, on the reverse strand, counting down.
TAAATTATAGACTAATTAGTGTTTTATTTTTATATGGTTAAATGGAAGCTAACTAATGAAAATTTTCTTAATTACTTAACATTAAAAAAAATTATATTGAAATTTTCACAGATTCCTCACTAAAAATTCTATTTTTCTAAATATATATATATATATATATATATAAATAGATAGATATTCTACTATATAAAATAAAGCCCTCTTGTGGTGTTGACACTTTTGTCACGTCTTTAATTCCCAAAATACCTCTACATTGTTTTCATAAAAATTATGCAAAGTTGAGGAAGAGACTCAAACCCATGATCAGGTTTAATAAAATAAACTCTTACCATTTGATCAACATACATAGGCGTTGTTTGGGAGGAAGGTTGGGCTACAATAGATCACTAAAAGGCAAAATAGATTAAAATAGACAAAATGTCAGATTTAACCCATAATCATTTTTTTTTTCTCACAACTATCAAATCAATTAAAAAAAATAAAGCCAATTAACTTTCCAAACACAATAGCCAAAAATCTAAATAGTCAACTAAAATAGCCAATATATGTGCATTTTTTTCTGTTATTATTATATAATTATTTTTTTTGACGGCCCACTAATATAGATAAAATAAAGGATGAACTTGATAAAAAGTTACAACTCCGATTGGTAGCTCAAAATATCAGAGGGTCGAATGGCTCGAAATCCCAAAACGACGTCGTTTTAGCCTTTTTTTGTATTCTCTTACCGGTAAGAGAATATTTTCGACCCATTCGCCTTCACTTTCGAGCTACCAGCCATTTTCCAAAAAGTTATACACGAAGTGCATCGACTCGAAACCAAAAACTTCGGCCTAACAAATAAAATTCTTATCAGTTGAGTAGCATACATAAAGAATAATATATGGAATAAAATTGAACTCACATAAATAATAAAGTTGATATTATACTGGAGAAAACTAGTGAGAAGCTAGTAAAATTGATACTATACTGGAGAAATCATGCAAATCTGTTAATCTTCATGCGGCATTGGGCGAGATTAGAGTCTCAAAATAGGAATAGACTTGACCAAGACTAGTATCGTCAACAATGTTAAGAGAAGGGAATATATTTTCACTTGAATTGTACACATCCGTTTGAGACTTATTTTCCAAGAAGATGATTTCACCATTACTATTATCCAAAGACAGTAAAGGTTGGAAGATAAATGTGGATGGCAGATGTGGAATTGTCACCAATTTTGTCCATGAATCTCTCACTCCGTATTCCATCATCGCCCACACATCACATCCAATTTTAAGTCGATTAAAAATGAAACAAATACATCCTCTTAAAACCTCGAAGCCAGTGTAAAGATAACCACTATGTCTATCTTCTTGTACGTGATTAGGCATTGGAATTTCACCATAAGTCTCCTTTGTCACATCAATACAAGCAATTCCCAACTGACCAGGTGAAGGAAAAGAAGAAGAAGAAGCAGAAGCCAAGGGGCCAAAATATACTGGCCAATGGAGAGCTCCATTAACTAAGTTGCCAGGTGAACAAGGAGGGGGGTGATAAGGGAAATCCTGAATTCTTCTCCAAAACTCATATTCGAACTCGGATTCGTACAGGTAGTCGTACTCGGTGTAAAAGAAAGGGCCGGGGTCGTCTGAGTCAGAATCAAATGGGATCTGGTACAAGGCCTCGAAGCAGGAGAGGGAGTTGCATAAAAAATATCTGGATCTTAGCAATGTGGAGGAGAGTCTAGCTCACCAAAAATCTAGAGTTAGTGGTTAGGGCTTGGAGATAGTAACAGTAGCTTCCTTTTCAGAGGGAAAATTTTGAGTGTTGACTTGGGATGGGACTAGATCCACCAAAAGTGAAGTCATTCAGAATACTTTTGTTCAATATTATACCAACCTTATTGGTTCTGTAACGTCCCAAAATAATACAATAAAGATAACTCATATGCGGAATAAATATGAGAAACAACATACTTTCATATATCAGAGTTCAATGTTTAACAACCAGTTGTATACCATATAGGCTTACATCTTTTCAAGTCATTGCTTGGTTACACAAATTGAGTCTCGTTCATTACAACTTAAGCCCTTGGCTTTACAAATAACAAACATACACACATAAAGCATAAATAAGAAGCTCTTGCTTCTCGAAAGTTCATCCACCTTATTGCCTTAGAGGAAACACCTCACCTGCACCTGAAAATGATATTCCCGTATAGGGTGAACCAACAGCCCAGTAGAGATAATCTAACACAATATATGAAGTTTAGCAAATGTATAAATACCACGTACATAAACAATACCGATACTAAAATATTTACAAGGCCTGCATATTTGTATGCCACTAACACCAAACCTCATTTCCATTTTCCTTCAATTCATTTCAAGTTCATATATGTACTACTCAATTCATGAGTTAAATTCATTATCTTTCAACAACCAAAATGAGACTACAACTCAATGGTTTTCCAACTATGCAAAATACCCACAAACACTTCAAACTTGCCATTTTACAGATATTTCGTCCAAATGAACTGGCACCCATTTATATATGAAATTTCGGGTCTTTCACCAAGGACACTCTGGCCAACTTGCTTTAAAATGGAGTCCATCCCCTTTCTCCTCCCAAACAAATATACATATGCAATGTATTTATAAACATAATCACATATGGAGTACATCTCTTTTCTCCTCCCAATAAACATACATACACAATGTATTTATAACATAGTCATACATGGGTACATCCCCTTTCTTCTCCCAATAAACATACATATACAATGTATTTATAACATGGTCATATTCAACGACACCAACAATGAATTAGTATTAAATCGCCTAATCCTCATGCAGTTTCTACAACAATCATAGATATCCTCCACCGATAGCCCAATACAATTATTTCTAAGAGATGTTCAATCTCAAAATAAATAGTTTATTCAAAACTTTCATAGGTGAGATATTACATATCCAATATCACCATTTATAACCACAACCTTTCAATTTCACATTTTCAATGTTAATCCCAATTATTTATACAAAATAATAATTTAATCAAAATTAGGGCAAAATCTCCCTCTTTCCAAATATCAACCCAAACACCAAAACCAACTATTTTGGCACAACATGATCTTATATTCAAGCCTCATACTCATTTACCTCATATTCATCAAATACCCCTCTTTTCATTCACACCCAAATCCTAGATTTGTCCAAACCACAACCATATCTCATCATCTATACACAATAGCAAATAACTAAGCTAAAAACCCTATTAGAGTGTAGAAATTCCCTACCTCAAGTTTGAAAAAGAAACGAGTTGAAACCCCAAAAATCAACGATGCCTAAATTCGATCTCCACCGCACAC